>JACXGJ010006552.1:0-33910 GCA_016801105.1 Esox niger | reverse complement strand
ACACACACACACACACACACACACACATACACACAAAACCCATAAATCTACTCCCCTTGCTCTTTGCACACTTCACTTCACCGACACGGAAACGCAAACACTACTAACCTTTAACCTCCCTGATGTTCCTGCCCCACAGACAGTAATAGGTTCAAACACACACACACACCACTTATACAGTACACGTGCTTCTTATCTAAAGCCTGATCTAACTAATCTGTATTTGCATATCCGTAAACAATCTAACAATCAGACACTGATTGTAACATCCATCAGAACTATGATAATGTCTGTTCTGTTAATACAATGATTAAGTCTGGACTGCTACAATGATGAGGTGTGGTCTGTTACCACTGTGACAAAGTCTGGTCTGTTACAATGATAAGGTCTGGTCTGTTACCACAATGATAAAGTCTTGTCTGTTACAATGATAAGGTTGGGTCTTTTACCACTATAATGAAGCCTGGTCTGTTACAATGATAAATACTGGTCTGTTACCACTATGATAAAGTCTTGTCTGTTACCACTATGATAAAGGCTGGTCTGTTACAGATATCTTTTTTTTAATATGATTAAGTCTGGTCTGTTGTTATGATCAAGTTTGATCTGGTTCTACTTTGATATGTTATGAGGAAGTATTTATTTGATATGCTTTTTTGTTATTAGCTGTATGTAAACCCAGTTAGAATTTGTCACAGTCTGAAAGACATTCCATTTCCATTTGTTTCCATTTTTCCAGAGTGACTTATGGGAGCAATTATTGTTAACTGTCTTGCTCAAGGACCAAACAACAGGTTTTTCAACTTGTCAGCTTGGGGTTTCAATCCACCTTCTGGTGCTCTAAATGCTAGGGTACTTAACTGGTTTGTCTCTGCTTTCTGTCAGATATTAGGAGACAGATAGTAGTTCTTTCATCTGCTGAGTGTGTAGACAGGGAATCATGCAGGCAGGTAGACGGGAAGCTGATGGGAGGCAGACATACAGACACAAAGACAGATATTCAGGCTGATAGACAAATATAGGTTTGATGCAATGACTGATTCATTTTACTTCCGTCAAAGGCATCCTTACCAGAAAACCCTACTGCTGCTTTGCCTAGGAACATTCTGGAGGAAGAAGGCAAGCTTATACTTAAACAAGTTAACAGCATGGAAACCAATGGAGAAAGAACCCATTGTGCTTCATAAATAACAGTGTGTGTTTTTTAAATTGTGTGATTGTGTGTGCGGGTGCACGTGTGTGATTGAGGCTGAAAGGTGATAGCAGGTATGGGGCTGAGCTGGGGGTAGAGGGAGGGGAAAGGTCGAGGAGCAAGGAGGTTCTGGGACTCACTAATTAGCTCAGTTCTTCTGAGTTCAAAAAACCTGTGATGGAAACAAGTTATAGTAAAAAATAGTTTTGAGGAAACAGATGGACCACTCACTGCATGTTGGGGCAAACAATGCTTTGAAAATGATTATCTTGGAACATCCTTGATTTTCCTAAAGTGAACAAACCAAGGAGAAAGTAATTGCTTACAATCTAAGATGGCGGGACAATGAATGGATTTATAACCATTTCATTGTGTTTCCCTCTAAATTATAGAAGTGCACAAATAGGGGTCTATTCCAATGGACAATGTTTGCATTACTGTCAGCGGTGTTGTTAGATGGGCTTCTGGGGCTACAGCTCTGGGTATTTTGATTCAATTCCAAAAATAGATGTGTTTATTTTTTTGGTCTGATGGGTCTGCATAACCATGGGTATAACTGTGCAAAGATGTCTGACATTACCACAGATGGGATGGTGTCAAGAAACCTGTGCAACGAGTGCTTTGTTTTCACTACCGGCGCTTTGTTTTCACTGCCCGCATTTCGTTTTCACTCACTGCGCTTTATTTTCATTGACCGCGCTTAGTTTTCACTGCCAGCTTTTCATTTCAGTAACGCAGGGTTGTATGTACAAGTCCCCCAACCCACAGAAGTGGGTTGTTCCTTGGCAAAAAACGATGTACAGTGGGAAACTTTTTGTTTGTAGACTTAATTTCCCATACTAAAAAGTATGTAATTATTTTTCACTGCTTTATTATTTGTTGTTATTGTCCCTTTTAAATATGATTTCACATGGTATTGTATTAGAGTGAAACTGAAGTGAAATTTTTGTGCGATAGTCATCTGCAGTTTAGGCTTTGGGCTCCTAGATCCTTGGCCCCAGTCCCACAGTTCAGGCATTGTAAACATTAAGCAAAGGCCAACGATTGATACTGATACCCCCAAAGGTGCGCAGCCTTCTGCTGCGTGTGTGTTTGTGTATGTCTACTAGGTAATGACCGTTTAATGGCGTGTGTGACTTTAAATAAGAAGACAACTCAGGACCATAGAACATGAGAGTATGTTGAGGCTGAGAAGGCAAAATAACAAATGCCCCTCCTACCCCCCTGACACACACATACACAGGGGAAAACAAACCCGGACTAAGTTGGCTGGGCAGTCGTTTGTTTTAAAAGAGGACGATGCATAATGGGAGATAATGGAAAATCCAAGAATAGTTACTTAGGTGACTGTTCAAAAGTGTAGGATGGAGACAGGAGTGAGAGACAAAGAAAGAGAGAGAGAAGAAAAGAGAGAGGAGGGGGTTGAGAAGCTGAAACCAAAGCTTTCTGGACCCAATTTTCCGTTCCTTCAGGCATTCTGCGGCTTGTAAAAAATGTGCTGTATATTTGAAGTGTTGGATCACGTGACAGAGGCAGGGTTTGTGAATCAAAGTGCATAATGATTTCAGTGGGGAGAGAGGGCATAGACGAAGGAGAGTGTGAGTGGGGAAGCGAATAAGAGAGAGAAGGAAAAAAGGGAGGCGGAATGCAACAGCCTGTGCTTTATCTTCTGACGGACTGACTGAACTCTACTACACGTCTTCACTGCTCATCTCTCAATTCATTCTTTCTCTCCATTCGTCCATCTGTAGGCTTGACCAACTTCAGATCTGGTGAGTTTAGTGAGGATTGAACTTTATAGACCATAACCGTTTCTAATTTTCATGTATGTTTTGTTCCTTAAATCGTCAGTGGAGTGAAAGAGAACATGTCAGAGCAGGACTTAGACATGAGCGTGCGTGTGTGTGTGTGTGTGTGTGTGTGTGTGCGCTTGTGTGTGTGATGTGTGACGGGGATGATTGAAACAACTAGTGTGTGTGTGTTTAAGGAGGAATGGCACACAACAGGAAGAGTGTTTCAACTGACACAAAGCAGATTTGAAGGTACAGTTTTAAAGAGAGAAAGTTAAACGAATGAGTTGGAATGACACTAAAGGAGATCAATGAAAGCCAATTGCCTCTTTCCTGTTTGACAGCTGTTCCATGTGTGACTGAATGTGCAGAATTGTATGAGTGAGTGTGGCTGTGCATGAATATTCCCAGGTCTGTGCTTACTTGTTTATCTCTTTCATATGTGATCTTGAATGTGTTGCTGACTGATGGAGCAAAAATGCCCAGCCATGTCTCAGGCTATATATGTGTCAGTATATTTCCAGCCCAGTGTTTTGGTACCATGCAGCAAGCAGTAGCACAAACCTATTAACTCCTGTAGGAGCAGACAGGTCCAGTCAGCTAGCCACCCTACATTCACACAGTGGGGCCTCTGCTTTGCTCACAGGGTTCACTAACATTGTGATCTGTCACATTTAATGGAAAGCTTCATCAGTCATGGAAATGGCTGGACCTGGTGGGGTACAAGTGTGTGTCCACACAAAGTGAGGTATAGTAAACCAAGGCACATTCAGAGACGTGAGGACATTGTGCCAGGGAAGGGTTATTTTAGGCTTATTTGGGTTATAGTTATTACACAGTGTTACAGTGGTACACAGTGTTACAAGGAGGTATGTGGTGTTACCTCAGTCAGCTGATCTATGGTGTACAGGCTAGATCTCTACAATCTTCCTATCCTGCCCCTTGCTAATGTAACAGACTCTTGAGATATCTATTCCAGATTTATTTTCCTAATGTCTGATGGAATGTTAGTCAGCACATCCAGTGACTATCTTGGCACAGGGTGAGGAGGAAGACACAGCAAACATCACAAACAGCAGGGCACAAAACACCACATTACCCACTGGTGTATACCTACAGGGTTCAAAACACCACATTACCCACTGGTGTATACCTACAGGGTTCAAAACACCACATTACCCACTGGTGTATACCTACAGGGTTCAAAACACCACATTACCCACTGGTGTATACCTACAGGGTTCAAAACACCACATTACCCACTGGTGTATACCTACAGGGTTCAAATGGGTGTGGGGGGTGTGGGGATCCGAGACCCTCCATAAGACTACTGGGACCCCCCATAATAGTATTTTTGTAAGTTTGGAAGGTCCTACATTTTTTTAACGCGTGTTAAAATCATCGATAATGATAGGGGAATTTGTTGATCTTCAAAGACGCTTTGTAATTTGCAACAATAAATAATTTATTTGCTGGTTGAGGCTGCGGTTGGGCTAGCCTGGATAAGTGAATTAGATCGCCCAGCAATTCTTATTCAGCATCACAGGTGACTGAGGTGCTGCATGCGCACATACCGAGCTAAAAGCGGCAAACCTCAATACACAGTTGACCTGACAGATTTCTGTCTGAAAACGACAACAATAAATGAATGAAATTACATGAAGTGCTTGATGTTGATCTTTCTATAATTGCTTAAAGTACAATATTAGCTGATCCTCGACCAAATGTTGCATTTATTAGATACTCCATGTTATGTTCAAAATAGTTATTTTGTCAAAGTTAATTGCTAGCTAGATGGGCGATATTGAAGCCAGATTTGCTGCTGCTAGCTGACGCAACAGCTAGTGTTGTAGAGTAGCATCATGCTAGCAACATTAGAGATTCCGTAGCAACAATAAGACTTCCGGGTTCACGTATTTTCCTTCAAAATACATTCACTGCAGCGCATATTATAGTTTTTTCTGGATGAGTCAATATGTATTTAATTTCCACTGGGTTACATTGTGTCCAATGGCATGGACGGAGTAAAATGCCTTTAACAATTGCAAATACACAGTGCCCCTTGATTTTTTTGCATATATTTATTCTATCCACTCCCCTGAACATTTCTTAAATACATTCATTGGGGCGTATAGAACAGTCTTTTCTGTACAGGGCAATATGAACATGTACAATCTATTATATTGTTTTGCATTGGGGCCTAAAGAGGGTGTAGAAAATATTGTGATGCTAGATGTAGCACACCATTCCTCATGATTAGACAGGTTTATCTTACATTACACACTCTCCTGAACATTTCATACTTTGCTTCCTCTGTGGAATATTCAATAGTTAATAAGCTATGAGGCAATATGCATTACATATTCAATCATTGGCATTGTCTGAATTTTTCCTTTGGAATGTGTTTTAATACCAACTTTCTATTGAAATGACTCTTAAATATGATCAAATATGAATTGTTGTCAATATTTTGAGAGGTACATTTTCTTTAACAAAAACGAATCTCAATTTGTCAGATGTGAAGTAATATGTTGCTCTCTTATTTAGAAAATGTCCTAATTTAAAAAAGTGTTTTTTAATGTTGCTCACATGACTCTGATGTCATGTTAGCTAACCAAGTTATACGTAGCTTGCTTTACAAACCTGCTTGCCCAGCCAGTGGTGACAAATAATGACCAGGACGTGCTGCAAGTTTGTGACTTGATTGACTTTAAATTAGTTTGAGCATGAATGTGTGTTTACAAGAGACTGAGAGTTTGTTAGCAACTGTAGATGAAATTGTTTTTCGGAACCTAGAATCGTGCATCATTGAGCTGATAACATAGCTAATGAGGAAATTGTAGACCCACTGGCTAAGTTAACATTGATTATTATCATATTTCATCATGATAATTGAATGAATGTAATTTAGCTGAATGTTTCAACATAGCAATTAATAAGTTATTGAAACAATATTTTGCATCATAGAGTACAGTCAAAAAGGCCAGCTCAGCCCAGCTTAGCCCAGTCAAGCCAAGTGCAGCCCATCTCAACTCAGCCAGGCCAAGTATATGCTATTAATTTAGCTCAAACTAGTATTAATAAATAATATAAATAACTATGTTTTTCTTTTTCTTTCTGAGAACTAGCTGAGCCAAACGAAAGAAACAATTTGCCCAACCTATTAACAGGATGAATGTGAAACATTGGGTTATTAGTAGATCATTATGTAATTTGAACTGTCTTTAGTTATGTCAAAAGATCTTAAGGCGTTTCAACATAGTTTATTCAAACACATTCTTATTCCCTTCATAATCAACATAATCAGCAACAGACACAGCATAACAGTTCATAGGTTTTTCCTCGATTTCATTATGAAATGCAACGTGGACAGTCATTAAGTCATCAAAACATAACGTTGAGCAATTCTTGAGTTTAGTCTTTGTAGCAATCAATTAGTTCAAGACCAAACAATGTAAGACATGTGTTTCAAAATGAGTCTTTGAAGTGCTCAAGGTAATCTGTTACAGTTTATTCCATTGTTTTCACATCTGGCCAAACTCTAACTGTACATAACCCATCACATTTGGATGACAATTATTTCCATAATTTCTATCCTATAATCAGAAGTGTGATCAATGCATACATCATCTACAATCATTGATGAAAAAAAGAAACTTTTATTGCAACATGTTTTTTGTCTAATCAGTTGTAACAAATACTATCACAAAGAAATAAGAAATGTCAATGTTTAGCACACACTATACACATTTGAGTAAATTCTGTCTTCATCACTTGGCCATGGTATGTTGTCCAGATCACAATTAATATCTTCATTTTGCCATGCATTGCTGGAAGAATATTTTGGCTTGGCAAATCCAAATGTGAAATTGGTCACCAGTGATGTCCTGACATGGTTTAGCCATGGAGGAGGGTGACATGCGCATGGTGATGGCGGTGGAAGAAATTCCTCCTCCATAATGAAAAGGACATTATCGGTCAGGTCTAGGGTCAGGAATCAGATTATGCGTCCAAAACCAATCCTGAATCAGTTCTGAATGGTGGAACACAAAATGATCACACAGAATTTCACAAAAAATTCAATAAGGTGTGCAGTCACAGCAGTATATGACCCAAGAAGTGGTTTACGTCCTTCCACTCAATCTTCAGATTTCGCTACACATATGAATGTTTCCCCAAGTTGTCCAGGCACATAGACATTTGCTCATTGGCCAGTGATATTGTGCCGACACTGTCGAATTTTGGTCGAGTAGAAGCATGCTTTATCAACAAAGATGTACTTGTGATGGTCCACAGCAGTTCAGTTTGTAGTTTCAACCTGTCCAGGGGCTCTGATTTATTCCTCTGCCTTGCTGTCTATCCTGCTCCATGTTGAAAGACATTGCCAGCGTTAATATGGTTTATATTGTAATATGCTTACCAGTTGTAGTAACTAACATTGATGGCAATCATGTCCTGTATTTGGCACTATTTTATGGTATATAAACAATGCAGTTGTCTTTTGTGGCTCATTCGACCAATATCTATTGTACTAAGGTTGTGGGTTTCAATACCACTGAGGTCACATACAAATCAATGGCTTAAGGGTGGCGATTCTGTACTTTTCAATCTGAACATAGTAAGCAAAACTGTGTAAAATACAACATATTCCCCAAACGGTTGAGTGATGATCAGTTAGGAACAATGAGTATATATTAATGTGATATAAAGAGTAGAAAATCTTATCAAAAGTTATACCTTGTATGAACATAATGTATTTCAAATTGAAACATGTCTATCTTTGTAGATTTGTTTGTACTCGGTCAATGTCAGATGCATTCACAATAGCAAAAATACGAAATGTCTATCTGCTGTGTTTTTGTACTAATAGTGGTGAAACATGACCAAATACTTGGGTGAATAGTATTAAAGTGTCTAAAAAAACTGTAACACAACACACTACTCTAGTTTGTGGAGCTTTCCACAGCAAGAAGGCTTGCTCTAGTAAAAGCAGTGTGTCTGTGTATCGTGCTTGGCAGACAGCAGGGTCAGAGGGTCTAAATATACTCCATGGAGAGTCCCTTTCTCCTATTCTCTACCAGAACAACTCTTTGTCACTAACTCAGACTGAATGTCTCGGTGGAGTTTTACTACTGCCATTCCTCACTGTATATTGCATGTGATGGGTCTGAGTGCTCTTTGTGTACTAGTGATCCTAGTCCTCACGGGAATGAATTGAAAAACATGTGTATCTTCTTTTGTGTGTGAGTCACCGTGAATTGTGCTATTGAGTGAACAAATGCAGTAGTGTGTGCGCGCCTGTATGTGTGGCTTATGATAAACATCCAAACACTTTTACACATCTCAGTCATTTTGTCTGGACAGTGTTAACTAATGGCCCAGAGCGACAATACTCCCAGTCCAAACCTCCAGGTCACCCACTAGCAACCAACAGGAAGACACAGGTCATCCTTTCTAAGGCATTAACCTTTAGGGTGGAGAAATCAAAACCGACTGAATCCGTGTCTTACCAAACAGTACCAGTTTATGACATCAGAAGCAGCTCTATGATGTCAGCCATGTAAGATATTACATTCCCTGAATTACACCTGTGATATAGGTCAAATACTACATACTGCAAGCACTTTAATTTGGTCTTATGTCAATTAACTCTCCTGACAGTCTGGAAATGTACCCATAAACAGATTTACAGTATAGCGTTGTAAATATTTTAAGGCACTGGAAGTATCATGTCCAGGTTAAGGACTTTTGTTCAGTATTTGATCGGAAATAATGTTTTCAGTTGCTGAGCTGACTAGTCTTTCAAACAACCTTTTTTGCTAAGCCTACAGTTTTGATCATGTTTTGATTAGTTTTGATCAATTATGCAGTCTTTCAGATGCATAATTGCTTCCTTGATATTCATTGAAACTTCTTCAGGCCATCTGTTGACAGACATCAAGAATGGCCAACGTGAAGACTAGAACCAGGACACACCATTTAAAGCTCTTGTACAGCTGCAGACATCATTTGATCGAACACACCAGTCAAGACAATTATTCTATAACTTTTAGTGCAGTGACATTTTTCCCAATCCAGGTCCGGGGGACCCAAAGGTTGCATTTTTTTTAGAGGTGTTTCGACCCCATTGGGACTGCATAGCAGTGTTGACCACCATATTATGTCTAATGAACACATTCAATGTCAATAAATAGTTGTGTGCATTTGCAAGAAACCATGCAATACTACAATTACCAATCAAACAACAAACAGCCCTCCAGTAATAGGCTTTACCAGTAACTACTAAATTGCTGGAATAGTGCAGAATTGAGAAATTGCTAGAGTCCCATACCAAATTGTATCCGCAATCATAAATCCCATTTTGTGGTCAGCGCAAGATGACAGTGGAGACAATTTGTTGACAAATGTAGGAAGTATCTTTAATGGATAAATGGATATTATTATCGTACAGTCACAGATAGACACGAAAACATAAAGTCAATGGACTGAAATAGGGGAACTATGTATGATAGTGGATGGCCATACAGGGAACTGACACAGCGTCAGCATTCTGGGCACTGGAAAGCATTTATTAACAAAACTCAGGAACACAATTAGACAAAAAACTGTGAATACTAACAAGAAACCAGGCAAGCCTAGTTCAGCCGGCCCACAATAGAAAGTGTTGCCGTCTCGAGATTTGAACCTGGGTCGCCCATGGAGAAGGCTATATCATTAACCACTACACCTGAGAGCTGTACATTTGATGGGTGTTAGTATAGCCTCTTGTGTCTACCCTGAACATATCCTCTTTAGCCACTGTCTGTTTCAACAGCTAATTGGCCATTTGTGAATGATATAGATACAGTTAAACTGACCAATGTTTTTTACAAAGTTTACCTCCACCACAAATAGCGTCTATGAACTGTATGGCGTTTGCCACTGACCGTTTTAACAGCATATTAGCCAGTAATAGGCTTTACCAGTATCTTCTAACTTACTGGAATAGTAAAGAATTGAGTAATTGCTAGCGATTCTGCCAAAGCATTCATTTCATTGCATAAGAACGTATTTTTTCTTTCATGGCATTACAACGTACTTTTTTCTTTCACTAACTTTTTCATCAAGTGAAAAGACAAGAGAATTGTGGATTGTACCAGAAACTGTTGCAATACGGTATAACATAGTTTTATTGCAGCCCGCAAATAAAATGAATAATTTTAATAAGATTCAAACTTAGGTCTTCCATGTGAAGCACTGTATTTAACTACTACGCTACGGCATTACAGGTTTCCACAGTCGCTAGACAACGTTGAGCATTGTGCATAACCTGAGTAATGTTTGGTATCAAATTTACCTCCATCGTAGTGTCTATGAACTGTTTGGCTTTTGCGTATTTCGAAAATCCACCAGAAACAGTCGCAATATAACCGTAAACAGTTTTCTTTCAATATAACTGTAAATCTAACCGTGACTGTTTTATTTCACATTTACTTTAATGTATATACTAAAGGTTTTAGCCAGCAAAGTTTTCATCTATATGGAATAATTCATAATGTGTACTTTGCCTGTGAGGAGATCCCAACACGGGACCTATAGTTTGCAGGTCCGCTTCGCTAACCACTACGCTATTTAACAACAGTCACTCACTCACTCACTCACTCACTCACTCACTAAGAGACGTTCACTCTTCTTAGCCGGCTCCGCTTACGCGGTCCGACAAAAACCCAGAAGGCAGGGTACAGAATCTTACCCTCATCCTCCATTCCCTTCTGCCCAGAACATCTTTCCTGGGGGCCCCTGACGAGGCCTGATTAGGGGCAGGTGTGCTTTATCAAGCAGTGGCAGCCGAGTCGTGTTCAAGAGCTCCCTTTTGCAGCCCCAGGCAAGGGGATTCTGATGCAGAAGAGGGTATATACATAAATATAAAACAAATACGGTATATAAAAACATTAAACATTTATTAGCGGTTTGTGATCTATTTACACTGTCTGGATATGTCTGGTGAACAGATCTGTGGGTCGATTATAACACATAGACACACAGGGCCGGTTTCACAGACAGAGATTAAGCCTAGTCTAGGACTACAAAAACAAGCTCAATGGGGTTTTTAATGGAACTAGATTTGTCAGTCCTAGATTAGGCTTAATTTGTGTCTGACAACTGGCCCATGATAGTTTCCCACTCACAGATTAATCCTAGTCCTAGATAAAGAAATCTCTGGAAAATTTTCCAAATCAGTTGGGATGCTGCATAAAATGCAAATAAAAACAGAAGGCAATGATGTGCAAATCATTTATCCCTACATTTAATTGAAAATAGTACTAGGACAACAAAACAAATGTTGAAACTGGGAAAAGTCATTGTTTTTGGAAAAAATACACGCCCATTTTAAATTTGATGCCAGCAAAACATTAAAAATAAATTGGGACAGGGCATGTTTACCAGAGTGTTGCATCACCTCCTGTTTTAACAATACTCTGTAAGCGCTTGGGAACTGAGGAGAGCAATTGCTGTCATTGTGAAAATGAAATGTTTTCCAATTCTTGCTTGATATATGATTTCAGCTACTCAACAGTTTGGGTCTCCTTTGTAGTATTTTTCATTTTATTATGCGCCAAATGTTTTCAATGGGTGACAGGTCTGCACTGCAGGTAAGCCAGATTAGCACCCAGAATCTTTTACTAGAGAGCCATGCTTTATTAATAGATGCAGAACGTGGTTTTGCATTATACTGCTGAAATAAGCAAGGTCTTTCCTGAAAAAGACAGTCTGGATGGCAGCATATGTTGCCCCAAAACCTGTATATATTGATATTCAAATGTTGTTTTCCACTTCACCTCAGTCCATTTTTATTGAACTCAGCCCAGAGCTGGTTCTGGATCTTGTTTATATATGGTTTCTTCTTCACATGGAAGAGTTTTAACTTGCATTTGTAGATGCAGCGACAAACTATGTTCTAGAGTATGGTTTTTGGAGGTGTTCCAGAGCACATGCAGTGATTTCCACTACAGAGTTTTGTCTGTTTTAATGCAGTGCCAGAACGGCACTGCAAGATCATGGCCATCCGATATTGATTTTAGGCTTTGTCCCTTGCATACAGAGATTTCTCCAGATTCTATGAATCTTTTAATGACATCTTGTACTATAGATGATAAGATCCCCAAATGCTTTTCAATTTTACGTAGAGACATTTTCTTACTTTGTTGCACTATTTGTTTGCACAGTCTTTCACAGAGTGGTGAACCCCTCCCCATCCTCACTTCTGACAGACCCATCCTCTCTGGAAAGACCTTTTAATACCCAATCATGATACTGACCTGTTGCCAATTAACTTAATTACTTATGATATGTTGTATCAGGTAATTATTTTTGCATTATGCCACTTTTCCTCTCTATTGTTGCCTCTGTCCCAACTTTTTTGAAACATGTTGCTGGCATCACATTTTAAGTGGTCATACATTTCTCAAGAATCAATAACCTTTCTCAGTTTCCACAGTTGGTATGTTGTCCTTGTACTATTTTCTTTATAATAAAGTTGTTTAAATGATTTGCACATAATTGCATCCTGATTTTATTCACATTTTACTCAGTGTCAACTTTTTTGGAAATCAGGTTGTAAAAATCGCACTCAGTTCTTTACCTTAGTGAGCATTTACTTTGTTTGTTGATAGTATGAATATCTTCAGGGTATCTACGGTTGCTTATCTGTTTATCCAAATAAGGGGTTACCAAGCATAGAACTGGACTGAAAAAGCAAGGACTAGGCCGTCTGTGCAACCAGCCCCATGAGAATAGAATTGTATTCATGGACTGGGCATAATCTGTTTATGGGAAACCGTCCTTTACTATATTACCCATAGTCAGACTAGACATTTTTAAGCTATTTCATTTTCATTGTGATGCCTGCATTCACTTGCCACTCCCTGTTGTGCACAATAACGTCTATTCTCCATTTCACAAGATGGTTTCTTTCTGATTCAAGATTAATCCCTGTTACAGTCAACGCTGTTATAGTCAACTGTGTTACTATATCTGGCTCTTACTACAGGCCATAGCCTATTCATTCACCCGTTGGTATGGGTGCTTTTTATTTTGTTGAATATCTGGTCTTTCTGGCAGAATGTGAAGTCACACCCAAAAAATTGACATAGTCACAGTACTGAAAAGATACTTGAAGGAAAAACACTTCCTTGTCTGACTGTATAGGAAAGACAATGCTCATTGTGCGTATTGGACACTATTGGTGCTTTTGTCAACCTCAGAATTCATGAACATTTTGGCTTGTTTTCCAGCCTGGATAAAACAAACGTATTTCTATAACAATGATTTATTTTCTTTGGTGTTACATGAAGGACTCTTGAAACCATGGAGGATTGTGCTTCTGCTTTTAGTGCTATTGGAGAGCTAGTTTACTTGTGATACAGGCCATTATTCAACAGCTTTCCTTGGTCTGCATTGTATAAGAACATTACATTTATCTCCTTCCAAGTAAAAAATGCTCCACAAATCTGTCTTTACAAGAAGCTTCTTTCTTTTAAAATGTCTACATACCCGGGTTTGGCCTTTCACTTTGTTTTAATGTGTAAAACAGTGGCTTCTTGGTTCAGCTTGTATCATCTGGTAACCTGGGATATCAGTGAAGCTGTCCTCTGTCTGTATACTATAATCCCTGCCTCAAGCCTTACCATTAGATCAAAATCCACTAGTTCTTTAAATACAGCAAGTCACCTATTGTTCTCCCTCTTTGGCGGACCATAACCCTTGACCCCCAGGGTGAGAGGGGAGGGAAAGAGAGCACCAAAAAGAGGCAGATCTATACAGATGGGGAATAGAGAGAGTTTTAGAGGGGTAAACTTTAGCACTAGGATAGACGGACACAGACCCACTTGAGGACAGAGCTAAAAGGTGCCTGCCCAGTGCTTCAATTAGGCGTAACCCCTGGCCTGTATCCGCAGCCTGGGGCGACATGGGGTGACCTCAGCCATGACCTGGTAACCCCAGAATGAGCCGGAGGGGCTGGACTCCACATAAGCTCATCATTGTGTTTGATTTAAACATCACTATTATCATCATAACCATCATCTATCATTAGTGCTGTCATTGCATTAACTGTTGTGATTACCATTAGAAGAGCAACAATATAGTTATAATTGGAGTATCTCCAGTTAACATTTTTTATGACATGGTTAGTTAGTTACAGGTTTTGTAACATTAAAGGGGCTACATTTTATACGCCATGTGGAAATTAGGTAAATTTCAGCAACAACATTTTGCACTTAAAGCCAACTCTTCCTAATCTAGCTGGCAAAGTACAGATATATAGTTTTATAATGGAGATTTGGTGGATGCTGAGAAAAAGCAAAAAACATGCATCTACCTGTAATTTGGTATGAAACAAGTTACACGTATATGCAGTAATACAAAACATGTTAAAGGCGTGGTGGTGTAAAACAAGTTACACATAGATGCAATAATATTAAACAAGTTACAGATGTGGTGGAATAAAACAAGTTACACATAGATGCAATAATATAAAACACGTTAAAGATTTGGTGGTATGAAACTAGTTATACAGTAGATGGAGTAATATAAAACATATTAAAGACGTGGTGTTATAAAACAAGTTATACAGTAGATGCGGTAATATAAAACATATTAAAGACGTGGTGTTATAAAACAAGTTATACAGTAGATGCGGTAATATAAAACATATTAAAGACGTGGTGTTATAAAACAAGTTATACAGTAGATGCGGTAATATAAAACATATTAAAGACGTGGTGTTATAAAACAAGTTAAACAGTAGATGCGGTAATATAAAACATATTAAAGACGTGGTGTTATAAAACAAGTTAAACAGTAGATGCGGTAATATAAAACATATTAAAGACGTGGTGTTATAAAACAAGTTATACAGTAGATGCGGTTGTGTAAGCCATGTTGAAGATGTGGTTGTATTAAACATGATGAAGATGTGTTTGTTTAAAATACTTAATACATGTGTTTCTAAAAAAAAGTAATATGCATGGTTCTATGAAACCATTTCCATAATAGGAATTATGAAATGGTAAAGAAAACTTAATTGGTTTCTAACCAAATCCCAATGTTTTTCTCCTTACCTTCGTCCATTTGACAGTGAGAAATGCATTAAGATGCCTGTGGCTTAGGTATGCATACCATTTTGATAGTTTGATTTAAACAAAACAAACATGATGAATGATGAAGGAAACTACTCAATTGAAAGTAGAACAATCACATGAAGGAAAGTCTTGTTGTCTCAAAGACACTGACAGTTATAGAAAAGGCAATGTTGATTTGAACTTGCCATATTTTGGTAAATAATAAAACCTCTGTAATACTGGAAAGGTACATTTACAAGTAACATTTATATCATCTGAAGTGTTCATAAGCTATTCTCCACAAAGCCCCAAAATGCTTTAGTGTTAGGAAAAAGGGAGTATCATGCATTTGAGTTCTATTCCAACTACAGTAAATGTACATTTCCTAATTACAAATTAAATGTGTACATACAGTAAATAATATATAGATGCTAGCCTGTGAAAGAGAGAATATCAAATTTTATTGTGTGCTTGTCTGTTTATTTACCTGTCATTCATGTGATTTACCTATCATTCGCTGTGTGTGTTGATGTGTGTGAGTTCTGTTTTTAATTACCTGTCGACGACATTGTGGTTGGGCTTTGGTTGAAACTCATTCAGAATTACTTTCTACTTTCAAATTTCACTAGTTAATATTAACCCTATGACTATTTCCCAATCACATTCTCAATACAAGGTCATTTATATTTTCTGGTGAGATCTACTGTGGTACAAGGAGTGCAGTACAAATATTTTGGTCTTGTAATAGGCTGCCTTTAATGCAGCATTTGCAGCTTTAGCCAGCCTCAGTCAGCTGGACTCTTTGACCCGGTGTCTTAATTCCAGTTAAGACTTCGGTTATGCATAGAAAGAAAACATGTGCACACTTTAAATTTGTTTGTTTGAGTCAGCAAATACATTTTCCAGAAGTTTCTAGATGTCTTTGTATGTGAAGACATTTAAGGGCGGAGAGAGCCCCCTCTCTACCCAGCCAGACTACAGTACCCATGACCAATGACATGGAGCAATACTTCCCCATCTGCCACGCCCTTGAGTAATGTAGGCCTGCAATCAACTTGTGCATATGTTCTTGATACATGTGTTTCAATTTAGCGTTCGGTTGCATTGTCAAAAGACCCCAATTGTGAAAAAGTTATTTGAAAAATATGGCACCATTAAATGCAAAATAAAATCAATTGTGACTCTCAGGACATATGTTCATATACAACTAATTTATGAACCATGATTTTGTTCAGTATAAATCAGTGCAGTTACATATTGCTATCAGCATATCCCCAGTGCTATTTGTCTTTAATGATTCACCGTTATGTTGCATCTTAACATTTTGCTACTATGTTGATCCTTAACATAATCAAATCAAAATCAAAATGACTCATTACCCGTGACATTTTCGGTAAACGGTTAAGGTTAATTTAGCATTAAGTTTAGGCATTAAGGTAATGAGGGTTGAGTTAGGAATACTTTTTGGGTGAGTTTAGATTTAGGCATCACAGTACTGTGATTAGGGTGATGGGTAAGGTTGAAAAGGTCTGTCCACAACAAAACAACAACATTTCACAACAAAATATTTTCTTACCACTCTCCAAAATCAATAAGTCATTTGCAGAAATGCCCACCCACCTTCCCCAACCACAGCACCATTGCATACAGCAACTCAATGTAACTATGAAAACATTGATAACTGCCCCTGGTGGCCAGTTTCTGATGGTAGGGAGATTGCAGTTCTCATATGTTGATATTGAATGTAATAGCACTGCTGATATGTTCATACTCGACTTAATCGTGGTAAGAGGGATGCTGTTAAAAGGACAACAAAATTCACAGATTTTTCTTTTTTAGGATGCTCATTGCAGCTACCATGTCTGAAGCAAACCAAGAGATGTCATGGGGTTTTGTTTGAACCCCTCTCTTTGTCTTCATCTCAAATCCATTGGATGAGAAAGTCATAGGTCCCTTCACTCTCCCCACTGACAGTGGCCAATAGAGCTCTTCACTGGGTTTTTCCCAAAATTAGCTGGCTTGCTATTAATTCATTTTTAAATGGTCATAAAACATTGTTGAAATAGTTTGTCAGTGCTTGTCAGATAGTGAGTTTTTATTTGCAGGTATTAGCTGTTTATAAATTCATTTATAAATGCTCTTTAAGATTAACCATTATTTTTCTTATTTTCAATGGTTACACAGTTGAAGTTATTGTTTCATTGTTTACAACTGTACACATGGGAAAACAATGAGTGAAATGTCTGACTGGTTGACAGGTGTAAACATACATAACTGTTTTAGGTTACTTTGTATGTCTTACTTGGGAATCCACCAATTGTTGAACTATAAATTAGTGAGTCACATTATCTGAAAGGAAAGTGTCTAGGGGACACAATTCTCACAGTTTAAGGAAACCGACAGCTGGAGCTACCAACAAATTATTTAAGCATGACTGTTATCGGAAGGTGTCTTGTCACAAAAACAAATGCCAATATATAGTGGTTGTAGGACCAAACTCTCATACAATCAAAGACTCAATATTGTTTAACACACGGATGTTTAAGGTTTGCTGGAAAATGCCCACAAGTTTTGTTATCAATCAAAAGGTACACTGAGTAAAATGTGGAAGCCCACTGATGCAAAAAAGGTACAAAAATTCGTTTGCATGTATATATTTTATGTTGTCCATATGACTAATGCATGTCCAACCTCTACTAAAAAATGTGTGTGTGTCACAGACTGAGAACTGTGTGTATGTGTGTCACAGACTGAGAACTGTGTGTGTGTGTGTGTGTCACAGACTGAGAACTGTGTGTATGTGTGTCACAGACTGAGAACTGTGTGTATGTGTGTGTGTGTCACAGACTGAGAACTGTGTGTATGTGTGTGTGTGTGTGTGTGTCACAGACTGAGAACTGTGTGTATGTGTGTGTGTGTGTGTCACAGACTGAGAACTGTGTGTGTGTGTGTATGTCACAGACTGAGAACTGTGTGTATGTGTGTGTGTGTGTGTGTGTGTGTCACAGACTGAGAACTGTGTGTATGTGTGTGTGTGTCACAGACTGAGAACTGTGTGTATGTGTGTGTGTCACAGACTGAGAACTGTGTGTATGTGTGTGTGTGTGTGTGTGTGTGTGTCACAGACTGAGAACTGTGTGTATGTGTGTGTGCTTCGCCTCACAGACAAGCTGCTGTGTGGGTTTAACTCAGTTGGAAAAACACTACTTACAAATGATTTGTGGCAACTGAAGCACCATAAGCAGGTGCAATTGATAACACTTTATGGGATTTCTTTTTTCTGGAAAATGTTTTCACTGTCATTAGGATTAGTCTAATCAGATGGAAGCTATATCAGTCTCACGCTACAGTATATCAGTATGAACATTAATTAAAACTGTGTTTGAATTTCATAGTTCTAGATGTTTCTGCCTTTGCCAAATGATGGTATAAAAGAAATATTTTCAAATTATGTTTGTGTTTGGAGTGTGATAATGTTCATTTAGTAAAACAAAAGCAAAAGACTCTCGTAATAGACACACACACCATAACACACGCATGAACACATCATTCCTCTGTATTGGGTTAGGGAGCTGTCAGTCACAGTTGTGCCCCTCAAGCAGGAGTGTGTGTGTGTTTGGCCAGACGGCCCAGTCTGACACGACCCAGCCCAGCCTCATAAAGGCAGCATTGAGGCCTGGAGGCCTAGAGATGCACAGCACTGCTTTGTTTGCCCTGCCCAAGGTGTGTTCTCCCTGGACGGAGAGAGGGATGGAGAAAGAGGGAGAAGCTGCCCAGGCCTGTGTGACTCATTAGAGAAACAGTTCCCTCGTTTGGACGCTCATTATTTCATGGGTTTATTGAGGGACAATAAAACCATTTCTTTATTTTTATGTATGTTTTTCATCCACCCCCCATTTCTTCACCACGATTCTCTCTTATTAATCCAGCTTCCAATGTGGGAGTCATTAATGAAACGCTACGTACCTCCTGGAGGAAAGGCTCAGTGCTTTCCAGATGCCTGAAACAAACTCTTTCTTTATGTCTCCCTTTCCTTCATTTTTCAATCTTCTTTTGCTTTTAAGCCTTTCTTTTTCCCTTCCCTTCCCTTCTCTTCTTTTCTTTTTTCCTTCTTTTTCTCTTTTTTCACAGTACTACAGAAGACCTTCGTTCATGTAAAACTTGTGAAGGAAATTATAGGAGTTGAAACAAGGGAAACTGTGGTGTGGGTAAGCTAGTCCGGTAAGGACTTCTCATCTCAAAATCTTCAGGTTTGGTCTGAGATATCAATGGCACCTCAGACTGGTTCCTCCCATCATGCTTAAATCGCTTTAAAGATGTATCTGAAGGGATGTGGTCTTGGCACCGCTTATTTTAATATACGCATTGTACACAATTCCGTACCACTCATTTAATCCCACCTACTCATTGGCTTTTGCAAAAACTTGTTGTTGTAAGACATTTCTCTCTGGAGCAGTAGGCACTTTTACACTCTCAGTGAAAACATTAGGAGTTTAGTGTTGACACTGACCCTTAGAGAGAACCAACGCCCCTGATGATGCAAACATTGCCATAGAATACAATGCCAATAAGGGGAATTGTGACTTCAAAACAATAGTTTGTGCTTTTGTTTGTATATGCGTGTAATCGTATGCAGACATGCGGTTATTGGGCAGTGAATAATTGAATCAAGGGCAGGCTTATTGAGGAACATGAGAAAAACAAACAAACTACAAAAGTCTAAGATCCTGTAAATGGTAGGGTCAGAGCCAGGCATAGTGATGGAACAAAGAGCACAATGATAACGAGACTAAAGCCCTGGAAACCTTTTCTCATTTGCAAGGACTTATTGGAAGTGGTGCAAGGACTTATTGGAAATGATGGAAATGGTTGCGAAAAGGATGTTTTCAGATCGAGAAACTGGTGATTTGAGGGGAGAGATAGAAACAGGAAAGAAAGATGGATAGAAAGGCAGACCGGTTATCCAAGACAGTTGTGGGGATGATAGCGATAGGTACAGATAGTTGGTGTAGAGTAACATGTTGTTTTATTTGCTTTTGATCAACGCTTTTTGATGACATCCCTTTCGATTTAAAAATAAATTATATTTTGGGGTTTTGTTGTATTAAGACACAGTGGCAAAGATAGAAAGAATTAATGAAAGTGTAGAGGGTGTGCTAAATGAGCAGTCTTATAAGTGAACCCGAGACAACTAGGCCATACTAGGCCACAGTCTTCTGAATCTGAATACAAAAAATTATCATTTAATAACTGGTGAAAGTATTGGTCAATTACAAAAAACAGTTTGTAAATCAGGGCAATTCTTTCTATAAAGTGACTTCCCAGTTTTTCATAGATTTCTATTGAATATTGCGTAAAAATTAGTTAAAAATATTAGTGAAGTAATTTTGCTTTAATTACACTGAGACAACTTAAGTCACAAACAATCTTTTTGTGTTTGAATAGTATATGCACAGCCCAATGACAGCATGGTTTGGACGTACAGGAACTCAAAAAGCATGCCCCCCTTGTTTCATAGAACCGGTTCACATTAACAAACCATTCATCCCACAAAACTTTACATTCTGTCCTGCCGGTTGTTAGTTGAGCAAGGAGTTGCATTGTTAATTTCTCTTTGGTAAGTAACATGTTAGCATAGATATATTGTCATCGTTAAGTTATACGCAGCCAGTGCTTTGTCCAAGATAAGCCTTCAATACAAAGCCTGTTGCATAATATCGGTTTCCATTTAGAGTCTCGATACAAATCCCCAGTCGGCAAAGAACCATTTGTGCTGTTCTATTGCTATTAATCAGGATGGGCTATATATGCCCTGTCGGTTTGTTTTGTAGTTGCATCTCTATTGACCTGGTTCTCCTTCCTGAAATGAACCATGACTTAAAGATGGGCAACAAATTAAAGGAAAACCTCTTGCAAATCGATCAACAACGGCAGAACGTGGCGAGCAACATCTTTCCTTAATTTTCTGGTTACAAAAATCCTACACAGTTCACAAAATTTGTAATGTGAAGGAACAAGCAATTAATATTGTAGTGAATATTTGTGAAATATCTTTAAAATATTAATATAATGTTCTTTTCAGCTGTTTGATTCTGGTCAACAAAACAAGAAAGTTGTAGTGGAGGTGAAAAGTGGAGGTATGCTGTGGATATTTGGTTTCTTTCATGAATTTGCAATGTCCGGGCTTAATAGCAATTGATGAGACAAACCAAATGCCTATAGAACTAACTTAATCTTGTTGGATTAGAACGAGCTGGTATGGATGCAAACTGGTATTGCTCAAAATTCCCTTAGCTTCCACATCGAGAATGCATTCTACACATTGCTTTTTTAAATTATGTGGGTATAAGACAACCAAATATAAACCGGTCATTAACTGGTTAATATTAAAAATATCTATATATTATTACACTAGTGAATACACTAGTAAACACTTTTTTATTTCCATTCATTTTATTTCTAATTTTGTTGTATTAAGCTCAATTTACATAATTTACATTATGTTTTGTGTTGTATGTTTTGGGCTTGCCATTGGTAAAAACGCATACTCTTGAATTACTTATAATGAGTGCATAAGATTTTCCAAGGAAGATGGTTGGATGTCCAATTACCATGAAATTGGATTTTCAGCAACTTGCATTTTGTTTAAGCTACAACCTTAAGAGAAAATGAAAATAAATAGCTCAATTCATGTTAAAGAAAAGTGTCATCTTTATTGCTAAAATGTATATTAATATTAAATATTTTTTATTAACCAACTATCTAAAAATGATCTAAACTGTTTGTTTTATCTTTATATGATATCAAACGCAACTATGAATCTTTTCCAGTGATGAAGACATTGATGCGTGCGTTATTGTGTGCATGTGAGTCCTTCCTGTAACGTGGCTGAGTCGGCCAGCCAGCCTGGCCCCACATGTGGAACAGTTTACTGGAATGGAACTTTAAATTAGCGGTGGTCTGAGGCAACCCGCTGCAGTACTGTAGGTTGTAATTAACTAGCTCTGTGAACGAGGGAGAGACAGAGAGTAAGACAGAGGGGGAGGGGAGTAGAGAACATATAGGAGTGTGTGTGTGTGTGTGTGTGTTTGTGTGTGCGTTTTCAGTGTTTGTTGTGTGCGTTATGGCCTCATTGTGTGTGTGTGTGTGCGTGTATGACCTTGCGTACATCTCCACAGTATTCCGTCCCACTCCCCCTGCAGTGCCCTCAGCGGGTGGAAAAAGCCACTGCAGCGGCTGTGAGTGTGTACATGTTAATCCATCAATGTGTTTTCCCTGTTTTGAGAGGGTACAGTGAGTTTCTTACCCCACCCTCCCGCTGCTCTCCCCACACCCCTTTCTCTCCCTCTTTCTCCCCTCCCTTCTTTTTCTCTCCCACTCTCTCCTTCTGTATTCTCCTCTCTCTTCCTACCAGTCTCTCTCTCCTTCTAAACCTCCCCTCTCTTTCTCCATCTCTGATTCGTAAGCTGCAGCAGGCCCAAAACAACATTCAGCATTCTTTGGCCCCTGTGTGTATACCACAGGTCCGCCAGAGAGAATGTGACCCCGCCCACTCCTCACATCACTCTGCGGGGGGGGGTGGGTGGGATGGCATGCTGCAGATAGAGGGAGAGGGGGGAGATTGAGGGAGGTGGGAGAGAGGACAGGAAAGAGGGGGAAGGAGGTATATGGGAGAAATATTGTCTTATCCAACTGTGAGGACAGGAAGATGAACAGAGGAAAGGCAATCAGAACAGAAGATAGGAGCATGAAGCACCCTTGAGTTGCTGTATTTCAGTCACACTTGCTCTGGGGTATAAGACACATTCCTTGTATTTGCCCTGTGTCCTCAACCCACTCGCTGTCAAACTTGGATTTTCTCATGAAGCTGACTGAGAGACTGCAAAGTGTTTGCAAAGCTGCCACCAAGAACATGGGTAGCTACTTTGAAGAATCAACAATACGAAATGTAATTTGAAACAACAATCTACAATCTAAAACACTTTTCTGGTTGCAAAATGACAAAATGAGTCCATTTGTGTTATTTCATAGTTTTTTTTTACAAAACCAGGAAAACAAACATGTCAAAAATGCCTAAATCCATGAGAATGGGAGCAATAACATTTCTGAAATGTGAGATCTGGAAACCTCTCTATCATGCCCAGCCATAACCATTATGTTGCCTAAGGTGACAGTCAGCGTGTCAAGCACATAACCACTTAACAGCCATAGTTTGATTGCTGAGATTAAATATAGCAACCATTTGAAGTGAGAAATGTGAGTACCAGGGTTCTAATTTCTTTTTCTGACATCTCTGTGAAGACATGTGGAAAAGTCCCTGTGGGCATACTGTACTGCACTTTTTAACAGCACAACAGCAACAGAAATAGCGATAGCATGACACTACTTTCAGTAAACTTGATCATACCGTCGCCGCTCAGAAACATGGCATGTTATGGTTCTGGCTCATCCTGCAAACAAAGGCTGCTGTTGTGACCCCAAACCACAAAGTGGATCCCATTAAATCAGAGTATGATGCTTGTATAGATGTCAATGCCAATACCTGTTTGTGCCATTGTCACAACTCAGCTGCTTTATGGCAAAAAAAAAATCCAATGTAGGATGTATTTGTTTTATGTATCAAATCAAAACCTTGGACGAGATGCCTTGACTCATTGCCCTTGTGTCTTCCTGGTTGGGAGAGCACTGTGGGGGGGCACCTATGAGTGATGCATGCCATGATCTCCAACTGTCCCGAATTAGTTGGAGTGGTTTTGATTGGATAGGGTCATACATTCAACTGGAAGGTATTCATTTGTGGAAGGGACATGAGGAGGGCCATAAGAGTGCGTGTGTTTTTTTATGTTTTCATTTTCGAAAGCTTCCTGGCCCTTCCATTGTCTTGCTTTTTAAAGCGCTCATTTGATTTCTAATTTTGTGTTTACCAGTGCTCAAGCACATCTTTTCAACTGTATCTTGCACGCAAGTGTTTCACCATAACAACACTTATGTTGTTACACAAATATAAAGCAGCGGGGTTGAAGAGGAAAGAAAGCGACTGTTTAAGATCTTGCATCCTTAACAATCAAAACCGTTTATCCTTGACAAATGGACCTCAACATGAAAGTCTGTATAGTCGTCATCCAATCTTGTACTGTGGTGAACACTGGCCTTAGAAGAGGGAAAAGGATTCTTGTTGTAATGAGTTAAGTGTGCAGCGTTTTGGGCACAGATCCCTGGGCAGAGCGGTCACAGTGTCAGGCTGGCAGAGAGAACACAGGGACTCTTCATAGTGGATTTGGAATGATTTAAATCATATGGTATTGTTTGGAAGCCTTTCAAAAGATGACAGAAATTAGACTTCTATCTTCTCTGGCTTGCTTCCTTAGTTCCTTAGACCTAGTTTGTACTTATTTTCCATGTGAATTCATTTTTTCTTTTGCTCAGATTCTCTGGCGCCTTCCTATCTCTCTCCCCAGCCATGTTTCAAATAATTCATTCTCTTTTTATTCTTCTACTTTCACCAATTACGTAATTCCTTTAGCTTTGTTAAGGACTTGTCTTTACATTTACAATGGTGATACTTGATGCTAATTGGTACGCTGTGTAGACCACTATAAACTGTCTGAGATTTCCGCATTTTAACTAAACTCCTATTCTCTTCCTCTCCTTCCAGAGAACTGTGGGCCAGGCTTGGTGTCTGGTCGGATCCTATCTTTGTTCATCGCCTCAGCTCTTTTGCATCCAGGCTCCAGGACCAGCCCAAGTCAGACCACTGCCTGAGGGACTGTGGACCGGAACGATCCTGGACCAGAACTATCCACTCAACGACATGGCAACCAACAGGGAACGGCAGGTTAGTCACATGACTGGCTTCTCACCTGCCGTCTACCCCTTTGCCTTCAACTCCATGAGGAGCCAGTCTCCCTTCGACCTGCTAGCTAACAGCAGTCTTTTTGGACGTTTTGGGGCGGACCTTCCAAAAGAAATGGCTGCATTGTGTGAGTAATGTAAACCACTCTTCATTTTCTTTTCTCCATTTTCCTTTTCCATCTTCAAGATTTTCCATCACTTAATCCTAATACACACAATCCTTGAACATGCTAGAAAGATGCCCTTACTATCCTCATTCCAGATTCTCCATAGACTTCAAAGTGTAAAAAGTCAATTCCTTTGCCTTCAAATACTTTTTTTTTTTTAAAACAGACACACACCTGTACACAGAAAACAATTTTGTGGGGTCCAGCATGTGAAAATACTCTATGATCATTACCTTGACCAAACAAATAAACGGAAAAGAGTGAGGGAGAAAAAGAGGGGAAAAGAGAAAAATAACAAACGATCAAGCCAGAGTGAAAGGGAGAAGTGCATACAGTCCAAAGAGAGGGGTAACTGTATGTATAAGTAGTGTGTTGAGCAGGGTTTTTCCATGTGGTGAAGCAGGCAGACTGGACGGGTGTGGGTGGGCGGTGGGTTGACAGGGTACAGGGCCGGGGCCAGCCTGGCCTCTCTCTGGTTTGGAATACCAGCCGGCAGAACAAGGGCTCCTTTATGAGCTGGCATTGCACACCGAGGTGAATCAAATTATAACATATGAAAAACGACACAAAAAAAGAGAGAGGAAAAAAAGAGGTTTGAAACATTTCCTTATTTTTAAATGGGTTATTGAATCAAAGGAGCTGTCGGAATTTCCTGACAAGATCCCAGGGGGTGCTGTTGTCCTTCAGATATAAAGACTGAGGGAGCGATCATTTGAGAAGGCTTTATCCTTTTCTACGTGTTTAATATTTATCTAACTGTTATTTTCTTTGACTTCTGTTACTTATTATTTAAATTATATGTATCTAATTCCCTATTTGCTTTTTTAACAAATACAAATGTCTCCCATGCTACTGAAAGGGTAACATATTTAATAATAATAATAGTAATTGCATAGGGAAGGGAAAAGATAATCAGATAGAACGGATAAAAGGCAAAAGATACAGTGATGGACAAAGCAAGGGGGAAAGAATTTGTGGATGATATAATTGATTTTGGAAGGGTACTGATGTCTGACACACACACGCACACGCAAACGCAGACACACACACACACACACACACACACGCGCGCGTGCGCAAAAATCACAAACACACATCCAGCAGTCCTTACGTACAGCCATTTCCCTGCACCTTTTCTTCTCCGCCAGACATGTGGGGACTGAGATCAGTGTGAGTATGAGCAGAGTAAGCAGGAGAAATACATCCCCGCCAGCTCTGTTATTAGTGTCCCGTCTCTGACTCTAACCACATGAAACACACAGCCGCGTCAATACTGCAGGAATGAGGCCTGGAGAGGAACTCACATTAATGACAGATGAATGCTGAGGCACCGCTGGAGAGAACAAAGAAAAAATGAACACTGCTAGATTGTTTTACTGGATGTGGAGTTTGGCAAAAGGGGGCACGAACTGCTTACATAATTGTAATCCACACCCAACTTTCATTTACTTTCAGAACCTCTTTCCGCTTTTGGTCAAGACTAAATGTATTAGCAAGATAATCCAATGTACACTTTTAGAACATGTTTACGATGGAATACTCATATCTGTGGCACATACACCACAGATCTAAAGCCTTCAGTACCACTTTAAAGCTCAAATATCATCATTTGTTTGATTCTGCAGAATGTAAAATAATACAAGTAGAATGAATACTGTATGTGGATAATCATTATTAATCAGAGTTCATTCAAGCACAGTCATGCGGAAAGAGCAATATTAACAGAAGACACTGTTCTTGCACTAGCTTGACACTGCTCTTGTGAGGGAGAACTGCATGCATAGAGACATTCCCACAATTACATCAAGTGATACATGAAAAAGATAAAATGCAGATAATCTTTACTATTTTCGTTTAAATAAATTTGACCATTGTGCATCCAGTAGAATAAACAATTAAGGGAAAACAACTGAGAAATTTATGATCGATCTGGATTTTCTAAAATGTAGGCAACAAATCTCCAAATCTAAATTATCAATCCTTTAAAGATTATTGATTTAAGTGACATGATTAATAACTTAGCTGTTACCCAATGTTAATTCCCTTGATTTAAATTTAGTAACACTCGATTTAGATACATAGAAAATTATTGATGGTATCTTTACATGTGTGACATACTTTAAAAGGTGTGTTTAGATATCAGGGATTTTCTACATGTTAAGGCCAATATCATGAAACTGAGAAAATGTTTTATTATTTGCGTTCTTTGTTTATTTTTATCTACTGTTTACAATATATAAAAATTGTTTGTTCACAGTAAAAATAAAAGCAAGACGTGGTATATATGACCAAAACATTATATGACATGTGCACATCAATCGGTTAATTTAAATGTGATAGCTCCCGGAATATAGCAGCCTTTACATATACATGTTTTGCAGTAAAATGACCTTGCATGTGTTTTCTAATAACAAATCAGTTATACTGAACATGCATTTTCATGTTTCCAAAGTCAAGGGACATCATTTATCAAAGCAATTAACCATATACAGTATCAATTATTTACTGTAGACAACCCTTCTTTTCGGGGTGTAGAGGTGATACCACAAAAAATACTTTGAAAACAAAAAGCTAGCGATTCCCCCTCTGCTCTACATGTCCTCCTTGTCCCAACTCGTCGGCTGTCCTTGCCAGGCTTTCGCATGTCAATCCTCCCTCCACTCAGTTCATCCTGAATGGATTTGAGGGAGAGGCAGAGCACAGTAGACAAGACTCCCTGCTAAACCCTCTAGCTGAGCCACAGCTGGGAAGAAAACCGACAAGATATCCTGCCCGGAAAACTCACACACACACACACACACACACACACACACACGGATTGATTGGCATACACAGTTACACACATTTAGCATGTATACACTGACAGATGCATACACACACAGCAACTGACGGGTCTACTCACATTTATATTTATATATATATATATATAGATATCCTGTCCCAAGGGATTGACCAAAAGGGAAATTTGGCTTATGACTGTAATATTTGTTCCCTGAGGTAGGGGCACGAGGTACAACACATCTAAGCCCCCAGGCCTTCAGGCTGTGGTAAAGATGGCCTGAATGAACTTACAATTTGGGGCGGTGGCTCCCAGTAGGGTCAACACCTATTTTGGCCTTTTTTATCAGTCAGAGAGAAAAGCAGTAGTACTGTGGTGTTGGGGTGTGTGTGTGTGTTTGTGTGTGTGTGTGTGTGTCCTGAGCAGCTAGGGAGCTTATCAGCTCATTTGGCCACTGTGGCTATTATCTGCTGATCTCTGCCATTATCAGGATTCTTTAGACCAAACAGTAGGGAGTCCATTAGCGCCACTTATTACCTGATAACATCTTAGCCCTGTCCCTCACACACAGAAAGGGAGAGAGCTAGAGGGGAGCGATTGAGAGCAAGGGAAATAGAGAGAAGAGGTGAGAGGTGAGGCAGAACTAAAGCATCTCCATTCGGTTCTAAGAGACAAACGGTCTAGCTACTGTCACACTTCACTTCTCATGATCCCTAAGCTGGTGTCATGTGTAAACAGCTCTGGTGTCAAGAGGAAGTCCTGGCTTTAAATACTATTTTTCATCTGAAATATAATTTGTAATCACAGCCTCATTAAAATACAAAGACAACAGTAAGATGCTGGGTAGTTCTTGGGGTTCAGTCTGGATATGGCTTTAAAGGTTCTAAGTTTATAAATCATTTTCATTTTGTATTGTCCAAATTTCCATTATGGTCATGCATTTTCACCAGAATTCCCCAGCTGGTTTGGGATAGATATATTGAAGGTATGTATACACACATTTGATAGTCAGTTTATATAGTCGGCACACCACTGAAAATGAAGCTTTTTTTATGTAAATCATTTCAGACTTTTTCAGAATGAATAAAATCTTATAACCAACAATATTTGTCTGAATAATATAAGTATTTATTGGAAAATTAACCTGTCGTAGAGACACCATGTGGGAAAATGTATTGTGATCTGATGAAATCAAGTTGGAACTAATTTTGGCCTTAAAACCAAAAGGTATGTTTGGCATAACATACCTTTTGGGCACAACATACCTTTTTCATACTTATCTTCAGTAATGCAGCCATAAATATTTAGGACAAATCTCACTGGCAAACATCACATTCACAATGTTTGGAGCAAAATCTAATAAGTAACTGTGTTCAAATCAGGTGGGTCTATTCTACAAAATACGCAATGCATTAAACATTCGTTTTTTCCACATCTTTTGGAAAACGTTTTATTTGCTCAGTACCAGTTAAGGCTCATTTTAATCTGAATTTATAGTCCATTATTTTGGGGGAGAGTTGCATAGGTCTTAAAACTCCGTACGTGGATTTCTCAAATCTAATGGATAGCCATACAGTAATGTATTCAAAGGTTGTAATTCGTTTTGAGCTTTTGTCACAACTTTAAGCACAACCTCAAAGTTAATTAGCAAAAAGGCAATCGTTTTTTGTGAACGTTATCATTCCACTAATGCTGCAGATAAATTCTGGACATTTCCTTTTCATTGCAAAATTATACATAGTGACCTGTTCATCAATTTAATCGAGAAATACATAAGTAATCCAAGTTCATATAATATAATTGCCTTTAGAATGCTGAATTCAATTACGACTACTATTTCCATACCTAATAGCACCTGATGTATAATGTCCACAATACAAAAAGGTGTACGATACACCAAAATGGCCTCTATCTTGGTTCTTTGGCTGCTGCCTTTTGGAGACCCCTTTTTAGAACCTTTTCTGCCTGGATCCAAAATAGGTTTAGGAAGGTGGATGTGTATTTCATTTGGCATCAAATCTGAATGAAAAGCGATTTCTTCTTTTTCTTAAAACAGGTTTACCCTTATTGTGCAAGGTGAGTTGAGTTAAAACACATTCTTGTTTACATTATAGACCCGGGGAGCCATAAGGGTTTATATCTTTCCTTAGGGAGAGAACAGCAGTTTTCTTACCTTGCTGTATCAGGGATTTAGTCAAACAAGATTAAAAATGTCACATGCCAAAAAAAATTGACTAAATAAATACCAACTTTTGATTGGACGCAGGCATCCCACCCTAATACCAGTTAGCAGATGGTTTCTGATGAAGACCATGGACCACATTTACACAATTTTTACTAGATGAACAGCTGTGGTACAGTGTCTTTCCATACATGTACACTGTGATCTCACTTTGACCTCTTGTATGCAGATTCATTTGTAGTCACAATTGATGTAGAAGAAATAAATTGGCCTGTATTGTACTGCTATATTAATGTATTTTTCCAGTCCATTATTTTCATATTTTACATGTTGTCAGACAGCCCTATGGTGGACGAGCCTGTATGAACACCGCAGAGCTGACCACCACATACGTCCACTTACATATTTTAATGTGGAGTGTGAAATTGCATTTCAGAGGCGTCAACACTTCTACAGAAAAAAAAGATGACTTTTTTTGCTTTCATACTGTATGCATCCACATATGTTTCTAATGTTCCTCCATTACACACAGTATTGTAGACGATAGGCCAAGTCACGATTCAGGGATTCACAGTGGTCATGAATACAACACAATAATCACAAGATTATTTTGTGTCATGAATGGCTTATCCACGCAGGTACCTCCTTCAAAACACAGTGCTCGTGTTTACTATGGACAGGTTGTCCCCTGGAAGAATGGTGCTATTTTCCCAAAAGCACAACATTTAACTGTGCAATAATGCATACTTGAATCTTAAACGTAATGTTAAATCTCCATGCACTCGCAAAAACGGGCCTGTGTTTCCTCGTACATACTAAGCTGGCTCACTAGTTAAGTCAACAGTTGATAATAACAGTTGATGGTGTAATAATAATACATGCTATTACCAAGCTCAAGGATGCTAACTCTCAGAGGGGTCTTTTGAGGAGTCAGGGTCACGGCATGGTGACAGATGAAGATCAAACAGCCTTTTACATGAGACCAACACACACCTCCATGTAAATCCAGTGTAGCTTAGTGGGTGGTTGTAGTCTGAGGATATGGGTTTAGCATAAGGAAAAGACTAAACAGGATCCCTGGGATGTTCAAACTCTGACATCACAACACTGAGCCAAGTGAAATGTAAAAATGTTAAGGTGAAATGGAGATGTCAAAATGAATAAGTGTGTCTCCAGGCAACAGCATCGACATGGAAACATTTTGGCTATTAAATGTAGCTTTTGGTTGGAACTTAACGTAAGGTGTGGATCTGGATCAATCCTGGTTGTCTTTTGGTTGGAACTTAACGTAAGGTGTGAATCTGGATCAATCCTGGTTGTCTTTTGGTTGGAACTTAACGTAAGGTGTGTATCTGGATCAATCCTGGTTGTCTTTGTTAGGAACTTAAGGTAAGGTGTGTATCTGGGTCAATCCTGGTTGTCTTTTGTTAGGAACTTAAGGTAAGGTGTGTATCTGGGTCAATCCTCATCTGTCTTTGGAAAGGAGACCAGAAGCTGCTTGGTGTTGAAAGGCAGTAGAAGGCACTCTTTCTCTGCTGAAACGATTCAAGCAATGTTAAAGGCGTGTCTTGACTCACTGTGGTCATTACTGATCTGAATAGGGGTGTTAACCCTGATGTCCTGGCTTCATTTCTTACCTAGCCCTTAGCACTGTAGACACCAAATCCCTCCTTAGCGAAATTAATCAAATGTAAATGAACATTTAATGATGTTAAGGCATTTTTAAGAATTTCCTGTCTGACATGTCTCCAAGAAATTTAACTTTCATCATTGTTTTTGACCACTCTATCCAAACTTTTTCCATTTTGGCTAAAGACCCAGCTAGTATAGCTATTAATAAACACATATGAAAGAGTAAATATTCCCTTGGCTTAATAGGGGATAATCTGGAATTTTAATTGATTTAACAACCCCTGAATATATATTCCACTAAATCCTAGTGGGATTCAAAGGGGACAAGTAAAAATAATGGGAACAATGGGAAGGCAACAAACATTTGCCTCATACTACTTTGATCTGGTTCCATCCAAATGCTATATCATGCAACCTAGATTTTTACTCTTTATGTGTAAGGTCAGGGTAAATTCAGAATTAAGGGTGCAGGTACATTCCAAAGATCCCGGATTGCACTGTCCAATCGGTGCCTAATTTCCCTCAACTGGCAGATGCTCCATAGTCTGTCACAAACTCTAACACAGGCATAGAATACAGAGGCCAGTATTGGCCAATTATGATAAACGTGAACCAGTGAAATAAGTCATTTGCGTACATCACGTACAGACAACCACCTTACTTCCTGTACGCCTTGGCAGATATATTTTCCTTATCCAAAGCTCTTCCTTGTTGTTTTCCCATTCTTCTTCACTGGGGATTGTGGACTGTTATTTCTTGCTCCAATGTCAAGAAAATTAAAAGAAAAATCTTGATTTATTTTGAATTATCCACCGTGTGATACATAGAAGTACAGGCTCGGACTGATGAGCGAATGCTTTAGGCCTGTTCTGTTCTTACAACACAGTGTTCTCAGAAATGCTGTAAAGTTGGGCCTTGATTTGGTGTGTGTGTGTGTGTGTGTGTGTGTGTGTGTGTGTGTGTGAAACATGAACCCAAAGGCGCAAGGGAGTATCTGTCATCACAGGCACTCAGTTTCAGCATGTCCACAGACACACACCACCGCCAGTCTGCTCTCTCAGAGGAGCCGATGGCTGCACATTCTAAAACAAGCAAATACCACCAGAAACGGCTGCCCAAAGTTCCCCCAGCTCTAACCATAATGGCGACTGCAGCCTTATTGATGAAGAGGCTGTTAGTTCTGGCATAATGAGAGACGGACAGAGCCCATTGTTCTGGCCTGTATGTGTTTGTGTCAAAGATGACGACGGGAAAAATAGCGGAGGAACCTGATTCTGAAATGTCCTGTGACGAGCTGGAATGTGACTGAGTGTACTGTGTGTGCTTGTGTATGGGTGTGTTTGCTTGTATATGTGTGAGTGCAAATGTGTGCGTGTGTGTGTGTGTGTGTGTGTGTGTGTGCGTGTTTGAAAAATAGTTGGAGAAAGAATCAGTGAGAGAGGGAATGGGCTGCCTATTTCCTGTCTACATTCCCTATTTGGTTTCTGTCTTTCTTTAGTCCTGGTGCTGGGGGCCGTGGGGGAAAGGGGGGTTCCATAATTGTCTCAAGGTGTGGAGAGAACTGAGCAGGCTGAGATTGTGCAGCTACGCTCACTGCTGTGTGTCACATAGAAGTGTGTGTGCATGTGTGAGAGAAGGAGAGAGATGTGGTGAATGGCAGGTAGAAATGACTAAGAGAGGGAAAGATTTTTGTGGGGGACACAAGGGGGAATGCGCTGCAGAACAAAGCAATGGCAAAAAGACAAAAAGACGGCATAGCGTTACAAAGAGGAGTGTTTTTCTACTAGGTTTCACTATTCTTCAGTTGACGTTAAAACGTCCATATCAAGATGAATGAGATTAAAAACACTGTGAATAAGGGCTGGATCAGAGAAGGATTTGTGTTGCAGTACATTAACAAAGTGCAGAGTATATTGACCTAACAGCAAACCTGCAATAATACAATAAGGGAAAATCACATTGATGAGGGGAAATTAAGTGGAAAAAATGGAACAATCTGAGAAAAAGTGATCCAGGGAAAGAACAGAAACCAGGGAGGGATGGAGGGGAGGAGAGGTTTTGAGGGGGAGTAAGTGCCCCAGTGGGGGTTTCTACTGGAGTTCATCCCTCTAGAAGGAGAGGGAGGGGGGCTGACCACGGAGAGGGAGGGGGGCTGATTATAGAGAGGGAGGGGGGCTGATCATAGAGAGGGAGGGGGGCCTGATTATAGAGAGGG
>JACXGJ010006551.1:0-34099 GCA_016801105.1 Esox niger | reverse complement strand
ACCCTACCGGACCTGGGTTCAGAATAGACCCTACCGGAACTGGGTTCAGAATAGACCCTACCGGACCTGGGTTCAGAATAGACCCTACCGGAACTGGGTTCAGAATAGACCCTACCGGACCTGGGTTCAGAATAGACCCTACCAGACCTGGATTCAGAGAACACTTTACCAGATCTGGGTTCAGAGAACACTGTACCAGATCTGGGTTCAGAATGCACAGTACCGGACCTGGGTTCAGAATGCACAGTACCGGACCTGGGTTCAGAATGTTCAGTACCGGACCTGGGTTCAGAATATACAGTACCGGACCTGGGTTCAGAATGCATAGTACCGGACCTGGGTTCAGGATGTTCAGTACCGGACCTGGGTTCAGAATATACAGTACCGGACCTGGGTTCAGAATATACAGTATCAGACCTGGGGTCAGAATGTACTGTACCGGACCTGGGTTCAAAATATACAGTACCCGGACCTGGGTTGAGAATATATCCTACCCGGACCTGGGTTCAGAGAACACTGTACCAGACCTGGGTTCAGAGAACACTGTACCAGACCTGGGTTCAGAGAACACTGTACCAGATCTGTGTTCAGAATGTACAGTATCAGACCCAGGTTCAGAATGTACAGTATCAGACCTGGGGTCTGAATATACAGTACCGGACCTGGGTTCAGAATATACAGTATCAGACCTGGGGTCAGAATGTATTGTACCGGACCTGGGTGTAGAATGTACTGTACCGGACCTGGGTGAAGAATGTACTGTACCGGACCTGTGTGTAGAATGTACTGTACCGGACCTGGGTGTAGAATGTACAGTAGTAGTCATGTATTTACATATTATACTGCACCAGTAAGCCAGACAAGCTCAAACCGCAAACAGTTTTTGAAGGGATTCTTGATATAATATGAATAGATGTCTGGAAGGTTTAAGGATGGTTGTCTAAGTAGTAGTCTAATAACATTCTAAAATGTGAATAGAAGTCTAGGGTGTTCCTGCATTCTGGGCTGCTGCCTCTGCTGCAGATGTACTGCTGCAGGGTGAGTTCAAACCCCCCCAGGCAAAACCTTTATCTTTCCCTGCTGTCTCAGTCAATGAAAGCATACATTCCAGAAAATATACAAATTAAAAACAAAATCAATGGGTGGCATTTATTTTGTTTCTAGAAGTGAGAGGACCCTTTTGTTCTGAGTCATTTCAGATACTCTGTTACTCTTCTGAAACCTGTTACAAGTCCAGCCTGTGCCGATGTTAATAGCTTTCTATTCCTTTACAAATGAGAGGCATCCATCTCTCCTGGCCCCTATCGATGACGCATGGAACACAACAGACCCTTTCTTGGTGTATATTCCTCTGTCTCACCCTTCCTATCAGGCCTGGCCCTTTCTGTACGCTTCATAGGAGGATGGTGCTCGCGTGTGTGTCTGTGTTGGATGATGGTAGTGGGCTATTCACTTGAGTGTCGCCATGGACAAACAATGGGTGACAAATGCGAGACTAAAAGCCAGTAAGGCGACGGGTGGAATAAGCTAATGCCATCAGGAATGAGAAAATCAGGACCCGAGAGAGGAACGAGAGAAGAACGAAAGAAAAGGGGATTGTTGTGATTAAAAGAGAATTATATGTGCGCATGGACTTCCCAGTGTTGTGTCGTGTCAGGCTCGAGCTGTACTGTTCTCCTCTCCCAGCACGACCTGGGAGACAATGGCTACTGTGTCGGCGGGGGGTGGGTGCTGGGAGGCGGGGTGGAGGGGTGAGTGGGTGGGTGGAGGAGTCCCGGTTGGGGAGGTTCAGTACAGAGGAGCAGATTCTCATGCCATTGTGAAGATATGCCTTGCTATTGGTTGTGCGGCCTGATGTCAACCACAAGCTGTCCAGCTCCTTTGTATTGTTTAAGTCTCTAAATAACTGTCTGACTTAATGCTTGTTTTCTTCAGAGACCAGCATTTGTCTCACTGTCAGACACATGCAAATATTATGTTGATACATCATGAGACATATTGAGATATGAATAGATAATCTGCTAATCGTTGGTTTTTGGTATTTAACAGTATCTCCTCAGGCCCTCAAATACCATTGAATATTCTTATACTGCAGTCCGTTGACCGGAGGCCGCACAAGACTGGTCCCAGTGGGAACATACATTTTCAGATAGGAACAGCTTTTACACCCCAACTTGTAACTAATATGAAATGTGGACATTGCATTCTTTAAAGTACACAGTAAGAGATAATGATTACTGGTTGTATCTTATAGTGATGTTAATGTTAGCCTCAACCGATCTGTTTGTACTTTCTGCCCTTGGGTCATTTTGTGGTCCGGATGTATAGGGCGGTCACTGGGGAAGACACATGCCTGTCACTGAAACTTGAATGTTTTCAATAACCCGGTGTTCAAAAAAGGCTGGCGCTCGGTTGCTCAGGTGGCAGCACCAAGTCGGGTAGCTGGGGTTACGTAGGGACATGGGCGTTCGCCTCCGAGAGGTGAGTGTGGGTCTTTGTCACAAAACGAGAAACATTTCCAGTGCGATGGCATTGTTCCTATCTGCGTGCTTCGCCCTTCATCCCCGGGGCCCGCACAAGGTCTCTCATCGCCGTTTTCCCTTTGACACAGTAACGAGCGCTACCGAACAGGAACGCGCTGCTCCATCAAACCAAAATAAATGATATGCCGGGATTGTTGCGGTGTTTGACTGATAGCCATGTTAGATGGAGAGGGTCTTGGATCTCTGTGCTTCACCCGTGCTTGTTGGTTCGAGTTGGGAACAGTGCAGGCTATTGTGGCTAGGACCGGAGCAGGGTGTGGATTTATGAATGGCCGCTCCTTGGGGCGAAAGCCCAGAACAATGCTAGTACACTGAGAAGACTGATTTCCATATGGAAGGGGGAGGGGGGTGTAGTTTATTCCCCCCGTCGATGGGGCATGGTACAGAGCGTGGCGAGAGGTCTCTTGGTGGCGTGACGGTCAGCGTGTAGCAGTGCGTGTTGTCAGGGACAAGTTGGTCGCCACTGTTGCTAGAAACCCGGGAGAGGGAGAGAGACGCGTGGCAGCGCTGGCCTACCTTCACAGGTGAGTGACAGCACTGGCCTACCTTCACAGGTGAGTGACAGCACTGGATGACCAGCCTGATGGAGTTAGCTGTTACTAACGGCCGACACTGATGACTGACTTAGTTTGATGGGAGTTTGCCGACCTGGTCGCTCACTGCTTCTTGGCCACTAATGTTTTGGGGTTGAGTTTGGACGGATTGCCTGTGTCACACCTGGACGTGGTTTTCTGCAGATAATGTCTAATGGCCAGTATGTCTGTGTGAGGTTTCAGTGATCCAGGGAATGTATTGGATTTGAGTGTGCTTTATTTGAATACCCAGCAGCATGACTTGAAAATGGTAAGGGATTATTCCTCCTCAACCAGGTCTTCCGGGTCTTGATTTTCATTTGCTGAAAACATGAACATGTACTGTAATTTATTTCATTCTTTTATGTTGAGTGGGTGATGGGAGGGTCATATAGGCAAGTGAGTAATGAGTGTGGGGTGGTAATGTGTTTCTCTGAGCGGAGCTTAGTGAAAGTCATACAATAAGCACAGGACAGATTTTCCAGTCAGAAAAGGGTTCCTGTTTTTGAGTCCAACCACAGTGACTCAGAGTTATGAAGCCAGCTTCAACAGCAGATTAAGATTCCAAATCCACATTCAGTCTGTTGTGTCCTTATAATATCACACCGCCAGCTTTTGAGACAATATTATTCGGTAAAAGACCTAATAGGAGCGAGGAACACAAAAGGAACCGAGCAACTCTCATCTATGTGTGTTGCCAGTTTGGGCTTGGAATCGGCTAAACTCTGAAGTGGTGGGCTTGGCCTCCTGCCTGTGAAACTATGCTGGTGACTGCTGTTTGTCGCCACCTACTGGGCGGGGCGGAAGAGAGAGTGCTTTAATGACAGAGGGTCCTGTGGCTCACCATCTGCCCACTGTGCTGGGAGTGTGTTGGGCAGCGCTGTTCTGAATACTGGTCCAGAGACCCATGGCTGCCAGGTAGAGGACGCACACATTATTAAACACACACACTCTACAAACACTCATGTCTGCCTCCTCAAATACATGCACATATATGTACTTGACCGAAACTGTACATGTCAGTGGGACATTTACAGTCACAGTTGGACTGTAAATGTGTTCTGGTCTAGCTGGTGACGCTGGTGAAGAGCGCTTCTAACTGGCAGCTCGGAGTGCCTTGTGTGTGGGATGGTGGAGCGGGTGTGTTTTAAGACCATCTGCTCCTTGGAGTATTTTAGGTGGGGGCCAGAGCTTGTGGACCAGCGAGCGTCACAGGCAAACAGCAACGCAAGCTGTGAGAGGGCCTGTTCCGGAAAATTCCTCCAGTTTCTGCTTCACACAATGGGCAGTGTTCCGTATATAGGGTTTCCTTTATTCTTCCGAAACCGGCTAAGAGCGCTCACACACATACAGTATATGATACTAAGAATACTAATGTTCTTGGCGCAGTTGTTTTTTTCCTCTTGGCGTGCTGCTGGGCCTTTTATGATTAATCATTCGGAATCTGCGTTATGGGTCAGGTTTATATGGACACCAAAGGTGTCATGACCCGTTTCTGCTTTCCGGAATCTATATAGATGGTGGTAATCACATTGTTGCCCTGATGCACGTTATGGGAATGTGTTTTCTCTCTAAGTAATAATTGAAGAGGAGACATGAAACAGGCCTGGAGGTCTAGAAATAGAGGGTGTGTTGCATGTCGGCTAATTTGTTCAGGGAAAATAAACAACCAATCTCTACAAGCAATATGGAATTTACAGATAAATACACATACACAATGATGTTCCAGTATTGGGCCTTGCGGGCACGTCTTGTGGTGATGGGGAGTTGGAGGGCAGTAAAAAAAGTTATTGCGTCAAGTAAATACACTACATGGTTGACACCTGTTTGTTAACACTTGTTCAATACTCCATGCTCATTAACTGAAATGTCATTCAATGAATTTAGAGGAGGAAGAGTGAAATGACACTGTGCTTTGCTATGAACATTGACAACAAAAGATACCGCTTCGTTTTTTTGCTTACTTGCCCAAAATCCAGAAGCGATATGAACGTTGTGCTTACTGAAGGAGGTAAAGTGAGCGCTTCTTTCAGACTAGCTTTACCATTTTAGCAGTCCTAAACCACTGGATTGACGTTCCTGGCCTAGCCTATTACTGAATGTGTGCTGTTGTTTTTATAAGAGGTCTGCTCTTCAGTGCGTTTCAACCTACATTATCACCGCTGAACTCATACCTGAGGAAGTTATTTGCTGTAATTCTTCCAATCATGAGTCAGAAACACATCATTTACGCGTTCATGCTGCCATGCACACTGCCTTAGCCAACAGTGATAGTAGAGGAGGAGGAGGAGGAGGAGGTACTGGGGGGAGGAAAGTCACAAAGTGGCTGTGTTAACGTAAAGGGCCGCGTTGCGGAGTGTGTTGTCTCACCGTGTGTGTGTGTGCGTGTGTGTAGGGGTCTGTGGTATGCTACACATTTGTTGGTAGGGGTTCCAGACTATGAAGGAGGTATTGACTCAACATACTAACTCGCCCCACCCGGGCCCACTCAGTCCCCCCTCAAGTGTGTTTGTCCAGGGATTCCCTTGAAACACACAGGGTGGATGGCATCATTTGGCCCTGGGTTTAAAGGCTCTTGGAGACAGTGACTCACGCCACTTGAGCCTTAATAACCGTACCACCGTGAGATGAACGTATTCTTTGTTGGGCTGATGTGTAAAGTAGGAGGTCATCTTTGTTGCCTGTTCGACCCCATCGTCATCTGACTCCCACGAACATGCCTCAACTGGGAAAAACATGGGGTGTGTGTTCGGTGCCTGTGTCCGACAAATGGCCAAAGCACTACTTACAATAACCATAGATACTTATCTTCTAGAAATAATATCACAGTTTTAAAGGTTAGTCATAGCTCAGACTTACCATTCAAATACCATTTATGGTTTCTCTTTGTTTCAGAGCATTTAAGCTTTTGAAATAGTCATTTTAAAACATAGTCAGTGATGTCAGGATAAAAGTGGAAGGGTCCAAGTGTGGGGATGTATGATTCAGAATTTCGGATCTGTATTCACCCCGGGGCGTGCTCAGCGACAGGTTAACGGCAGCCATAGTGACTCAACTAAATCCTTCTGGGCGCAATTGCTCCTTTTTGTATATAGGAGAATTAGTTTGAAGGTTGTCTGATGCTATCTGTTCCATTTGACCTGGTTGTGAGAGTCAGTAGCCTGGTCCCTTTGACCTGGTTGTGAGAGTCAGTAGCCTGGTCCCTTTGACCTGGTTGATAGAGTCAGTAGCCTGGTCCCTTTGACCTGGTTGTGAGAGTCAGTAGCCTGGTCCCTTTGACCTGGTTGTGAAAGTCAGTAGCCTGGTCCCTTTGACCTGGTTGTGAAAGTCAGTAGCCTGGTCCATTTGAGCTGGTTGTGAGTGAGTTGCCTGGTCCCTTTGACCTGGTTGTGAGAGTCAGTAGCCTGGTCATTTGACCTGGTTGTGAGAGTCAGTAGCCTGGTCCCTTTGACCTGGTTGTGAGAGTCAGTAGCCTGGTCCCTTTGACCTCGTTGTGAGTGAGTTACCTGGTCCCTTTGACCTGGTTGTGAGAGTCAGTAGCCTGGTCCCTTTGACCTGGTTGTGAGAGTCAGTAGCCTGGTCCCTTTGACCTGGTTGTGAGTGAGTTGCCTGGTCCCTTTCTGGTTGTGAGAGTCAGTAGCCTGGTCCCTTTGACCTGGTTGTGAGTGAGTTGCCTGGTCCATTTGGCCTGGTTGTGAGAGTCAGTAGCCTGGTCCCTTTGACCTGGTTGTGAGAGTCAGTAGCCTGGTCCCTTTGACCTGGTTGTGAAAGTCAGTAGCCTGGTCCCTTTGACCTGGTTGTGAGAGTCAGTAGCCTGGTCCCTTTGACCTGGTTGTGAAAGTCAGTTGCCTGGTCCCTTTGACCTGGTTGTGAGAGTCAGTTGCCTGGTCCCTTTGACCTGGTTGTGAGAGTCAGTTGCCTGGTCCATTTGACCTGGTTGTGAGAGTCAGTTGCCTGGTCCATGGTTTGAGACAGAGAGACGTGTCAGACCATAATGCAGAGGGCGATGGAGCAGAGGAATGCATGGAGTGGGCATAGGAACAAGCAGAGAAATGTCTGAATGCATATTTAGAACTGCCCACCACAGCCTGCAGCTCATAGTCTGTCTCTTCCCCACTCTCTTTCCGTCTGTCCCTCATCTCTCACCGTCCCCCGTCCCCTGTCCCAAAACTCATAGAAGCCAGGTATATTTTCTAACTGTGGAGAGTCACGAGGTAACCAGGTGCTGATAGAACCGACAAACGGAACCGAGGGGGAACTGGAGCCTGGTGCTTAAGCTAGTATCAGGCCAGTGTTGTGCGGCCAGTCTCTGGGCTGGCTGTTTGTCTGCCAATCAATGGCTCTCTTGTTGTTGCTGGTGGTGACGGTGCCCTGGCTTCATGGCTGTTCTGTTCCTCCTGTGTGATACCTCACATCTTGGGGTTTTGTCTCGTACAGATGGCACAGCTTGACGCAATGTTTAAGAGGTTTTACACTGGCATCAGTTAGGATTGTGCTAGGATACAGAGGTTTGGTTTAAAGGGGTCTGAGCGTTTAGGCGACCAGCGTACCTTGCTTAACGTGGATTTCGAGTGCATGTGCTGGTGTGTTGCATGAGGGGTATGGCTCTGTTTGCCAACACTCAAGGGAGCATACCGTTAATGTGTGTGTTTGTGTGCGCGCATCTGTGTGTGTGCGTACGAGACATAGCGCACGCTTCAGCCCAGAATAACCTCTTCCTGTCGGTGTGCCCAACTTGTGTGAAACCAACAGAATCTGCCCTTATTTTCGGTGGGAACACAGCTTATCAGCCTATAGCCTATCTGGGGACATGGTTGATGCATGGTGGTTTTAATCATAGAGATCTCCAACACAATCCACTCTTAGGCCTACCATCTGCAGCCGCCGGCTGCTCCAGTCGGGGGGGGGGGGCACGTCGGCTCCGTCCATTGCATCATGCATGACAAGAAGTGGGGGAAACGGATTGATAGACAGTCTGAATGGCCAAACAATTGACGAACGAAGGGGCGATGGGTGACGCCACGATGTGATGTAGTGGATAGGGTTTGATCATGGTTCTGGGCAGAGCCCAACAGTGACTTTCTATGTCTTACGTATGGCTGTGGCCTAATGGGTGACGATACTCGCTCTCACACTGCGGGGGGCCACAAACGGGTGCCGTCTGAGATGTGGGTGCGAATACTGTGTGTGTGTGTGTGTGTGTGTGTGTGTGTGTGTGTGTGTGTGTGTGTGCGCATGCGTGTGTGCGCGCGTCATCACGCCTCAGTGCCAGCGCAGAGCCTTTTGTCCGTCCCTGGCAGCAGAGCTGAAGTCATCGCCTGATGCTGAAGTCACTTGTTGTGTGAATTTTTACAGAGACGCCAAGGAGCCGGCTGTGGAGCTGTCTGGATGTGATTGGGCGCCCTCTAGGGAACACTGCTACTACTGAAACCACCAAGCTCGGAAGTCTGACATTTTCTACTTTTTCATCCTTAAGCAATTCAAGGTGATTGTCAGTACGTTCTATAATCTGTTCATATGTTCACGCCTTTTGACCAGTATTCATGTTACCGATCGACAAGGTGCCATCCTAGCATATCAAAACGGTTCAGTTGAACCATTTAAGCCATCCAGTACGTCACCACAGCTGACTATTAAAGGTTGTTCACATGTCTTACATTACTACAGTTATTATGTATTGAATCCCATAGGGTCCAGGATGAATGTCACTTAGGGACGTTATTGACTGGTAATTCCAATGTCTGTTCTGTCCCAGAGGTCTCTGGTCCACGGTTACGGAGACCATGTGGGGTTTGGAGCTGCTAATACCTCTGCTGCTGATCGTCAACGGTACGTTCCCACATCCCAGGGTTCAATGGGAATCAGTGTCGATCACCACAGTAAAACACGCTGATCTGCAGTAGAAAACGGTTGCAGCTGAATCTGGTCTATCTGCGTTGGCCTGGTATTAATGGGTGTCAACACTTAAACAAAAGGCTACAGAAAAGACACAGGGTGTCTCTGGCTGGCACACGCCTCAGATTAGCCTGCTTTTCCAGTCATGTAGGTTGGCTGATTGTCATCCATCTTTCCACCGCCGTGTCCCTCTCATGCTCACAGTGCTTCGTCGGCAGGCCCTGGGTCCTTACCGCCTCACCGCTCATAAAGTCCTCCGTCGTTTCTCTTTGTCCCTGTTAACCTGTTCCCAGTGTTTCCCTTTAGGACCGTGGATGTGTTGTGGAGTAGTTTCCAATCGTCCCTCCCTCTCTCCGCTCTGGCAGATGTCCGTGGCCAGTGGAACGTGTGGGTGCCGCGGGACATCTCGGCCATGACCAACTCCTGCGTGGTCATCCCCTGCACGTTCATGTACCCGTCGGGCGTCCGGCCGTACCGCGGCATCCACGGCATCTGGTACTTTGGCCAGCCCTACCCGCAGCTCTTCCCGCCCGTGGTGTTTAAGTCGCGCACGGACATCGTGCACGAAAGCTACAAGGGCCGGACCAAGCTCCTGGGGGACCTGCACCAGAGAAACTGCACCCTACTCATCAGTAACATCGGCACTGAGCACTCTGGGAGGTACTACTTCCGCGCAGACCTGGGCGGAGCCAACATCTATACCTACCCAGACTTCTCGGAGCTCAAGGTGCTGGGTAAGGATGCTGAGGTGACACTGAGAGGCGGTTCTAGTATCGGCGGTAGAGTATCTGTTGCGTCTGTCTTGCCAACGTCTTTGGAAATGGCACAGCATGAAAGTGACTATAAAAGTTGTCGCGCACAGATTGGTCTACGAACAGGCTAAGAGAAAGGCACTAGCGCCTGTTGAGTTGAGTGAATTAAGATTTAAAGAGTCGGGTTTTGTAGGAAATTATGTTTTAATCGGGTAACATGTTGGGAATCTTCATGAACACTTAGTATCTCCTCCTTAGACCAGCCCAACATTGACATCCCTGAGGAGATAGTGGCTGACGAGAATCTGGAGTTGACCTGCTACGCTCCTGACAACTGTCCAGAAAACAGCCCGGAGATCCAGTGGATGTACACAGACTACCTGCCCGAACCCGCGTACACGACAGACTACGTGGAAGAGAGCAACACGGCCGTGCTGTCCAACACACTCTCCTTCATCCCCAGGCCGATGCACAACGGTCAGCTGCTAGGCTGCAGGGTGTATTACCCAAACACCACCCTGGTCTATGAAAGACTCATCTCTTTGGACATCAAGTGTAAGTGACTGACTGACCATTTAATGTGCCCATGAACCTTGATTTGAGACAAAACAGGGGACCCGTTATATAATCTAGGGGATTATAACAATATTCAATTCGGAATCCTGCCAACTATGGGAAATGTGACCATACAGGCCACTCCACCTCAAATAGCACCAGGATCATCTGATACTTCTGCAGCTTATTGGCATTTATGAAACATTTCCCTCTGAGCCTGGTTCTTCTCTAGGGTTCTTCCTAAATTTTGGCTTTCTTAGGGAGTTTTTCCTAGCCACTGAAGTTCAACACTACTGTTGTTTGCTCCCTGGGGTTTAAGGCCGGGTGTTTTCTAAAAGCACTTAATGACAACTGCTGATGTAAAAAGGGCTTTATAAAATAAATTAGATTCATTGACTGATTGCACGTAAGGACATGATCATTCCATATAAACGGACAGGTGCCACCCAGAGAGCCCATACCAAGCCCGACCATGCGGATAGTATACCCTCTGTTCTGTGTTGTATGGAGAAGTGGCATTATCTCCATTTCCACACAACAATGGGTACATCACCATCTAGTGGTCAGAGCCTAAAATCACATTGTTTAATCAGCAGTGAGAATTTTTTACTTCTGTGACACGTCTTTGAACATGGAAAAGTCCCCAGCCCTAACTTTGCTGAGAATACATTTCAAAGCTTGATTGAACAATAATCCAAGCTTCAACTTCATATAACTTGCCAAACATAAGGAACCGATCATGTAAACTGACAGTTGGGAGGAACATTTCATTGGATTCCTCATGTTTACTAGCAGGATGAACTTTGGTAATATTGGGTACAAAATGTATTGAATATTATGTCAATCCTATGAATACAAATGGCAAATATGTACACAGTCAATTAGCTCAATTGCTGTCTGATCAAATCAAATTTCAACAACAGCTGAGAGGGTGGGGTGGCATGGTTTGTTGAAATGACATGGACTGGCCTAGTAGCAACACATTTTAGCCTAGCATACAACCATGATTATGCTAATGTCGAAATATTGAGTACATTCACTTCAGTGCTGGTTAGCGGACCATACTTTTGTCCCTTCTCTGAGTAACGCCCCTTCCTCCTGTTCTCTCCCCCAGACGCCCCTCGGTCCGTGTGGGTGAACGTATCGGCGGAGGTGATGGAGGGCACCTCGGTGACGCTGCACTGCGAGGTGGACAGCAACCCTCCTCCCAGGATCTCCTGGCTGTTTGGGGAGGAGGAGCTACTGTGGGACACAGCCTCCAACATCTCTCTCTCCCTGGACGATGTGAGACCAGCCCAGGAGGGCATATACACCTGCGTAGGGGACAACGGCTACGGGGCCATGAACACCTCCATGTACCTGGCCGTCTCCTGTGAGTGTCAGAGTGCAACATGGAGTTGTTGCATGATATGTAAAGAAGGGCAGTTTCATCCTGGTAGATGCAGCACATGTGAACCAAGTTGACCCATAAATGATAGTATGTCACTGGCGCTATGCTGATGCTATAAGGCTCCTCTGGGGTTTTGTGGTATACTGCGTATATTCCATAGCTAAGAGCGTTTCTTAGGCACAATGCAATGCGGAGTGCTTGGATACCGTCCGTAGCCGTGACATCAATGGTGATATACCACAAACCCCTGAGATGCTTTATTGATACTAACACACTAAGAACAGTTAAAAGCAATTATTTGTCACATTCTTGTTACCAAACATTGGATAACGCACTAAACAGACAATGACAGGACCAATGATATTGACATCTCTCTAACTGAATATTCCTCCACTTCTCTTCACTTCTCATCACTGTCCTGGTCTCTCTCTCCGACCTGGTTCTGGTCTCTCTGCAGACCCTCCCCGTGAGCCTGTGGTGAACGGCTCCTTGACCGTCCTTGAGGGTTCCTCTGTCTCACTGCACTGCAGCACCCTGGGCAGCCCTGTGCCTACCCTCACCTGGCTGAAGAACGGCGAGCTTGTGGGCACCATCACGGCGGATCAGCTCTCTGTGCTGGAGTTGCTGGAAATCACCCCGCAGGATGATGGACTATACCGCTGCCTTGCCGAGAATGAGCACGGTCGTGCCAGCAGCTCACTCAACATCACTGTGGAATGTGAGCGGGTCACTGGTCGTACTGTAATATTTATGAAAACACATGCCATGGCATTCATTACTATTCTGTAGAGCAGTGTTTCTCAACACTGCTCCTGGGCGCCCCCCTGTCCGGCATGTTGTAGATCTCCCATGCTCTTTCACACCTGATTCAAATCAACAACTCATTATTAAGTCCTTCATGATCTACATCAGGTATGTCAGGGTAGGGAAAGACCTAAAACATGCAGAGTAGGGGGGGCATCCAGGAGCAGGGTCATGAAACCCTGCTTGTAGAGTATTCTAGCATGCATTAGCATGTTAAAACGTTTAATACCTTTAGCATATGCCTCAATCTGCATAAAGACATCACTTCCTGCCCACTTTTTGTATTGTGTCTTCTGTTGTTGGCGCCATTTCTCCAGGTCACATTATTGGTAAATATAATGGTACTCTGAGAATAAAGGTGATTGTGATTCTTCAGATGCCCCGGTCTTCCTGGAAGAGTCCAAGTGTACGGTGGTGAGAGAGGGTGTACAGTGTGTCTGCATCGCTACGGGCAACCCCGAGCCTACCATTGAGTTCTTCTTGCCCGACAAGAACATCACCATCAATGACACGGACGGACGTTACAACTACTACACACACACGGACGGCTACACGTCCACGGGCATGATCAAGCTGCGGGAGAAAGGCGAGCGCCTGGGCAATGGTGCCGTCAACGTGCACTGCAGTATAAGCAACATGTATGGCTCTGAGAAGATTCACCTGGAGCTGCAGCAGGAGAGTGAGTACAGGAGAACGCCGAAGCGGGATGCCCTCTAGCTTTAACCTCAAATTGGATCGGACGATGATCATAAACGAGAGGAAATTCAGTTTATACTGTAATTTAATTATTCATGAAGTATTTCTGTTGGGAAGGTTTAGGCCTTTGCATTGAAATTACTAGCACCTAAACTGAACAAAAGCTAGTGCTAGATCTCGTTGTCTACCCCCCCTCAGTGTAAATGTCCTTTTTCAGAGAAGTACATGATGGCAGTGATCGTTGGCACCATTGGCGGCGTGGCCGTTATCGCCTTCATCATCGCAGCTGTGAGATACGTGGGACACAACAACAAGAAGTGAGTATGCATCCTCCGTTCACTGTGACAGGGGTCCACGCGAGTCACAGGCAGTCATTTCCTGTTTAAATTGACGATATGGAAACACTTCAGCCTAGCCATCCATTCTAAAACACCTCTGTGTATTCATGAGTGAATGATTGATCGATGGTCGGACGGACGTGAGAACCATGGTCATAAGTGATGCTAACGCCAGAGTGAATTCAATTGATTTGCCATCGCTAGTCCCTTCTCTGAACTCCTTGGAGATGAAGATCCAAAATGGCTGCCGGATGAAGTGCTGTTAACGAGCCAGACTAACCGTAGCCTATAGTTTGCAGGCTAAAATCCCTGCTTTCACACCGCTTTGTATCCTTGACCTGCTATGCTAAAAATACAACCTTACTTAACTAAGGAGCTTCAGTGTTAGCGATATGTCCAATTGAGGCAAAAGCTGTAAACTGTAAGTATCAAGAACACCCCAGGAAAGGGTGTCAGCTCGAACGCAACTAAACCCATGAAATAATAACCGCAACCAAGAACGTAAAGCGCAACCATGAGCCATAGTCCTGATGATTATTAATCTGGTTGGGAAACAGGCCCTTGTTTTAAAATGGATGCCCAGGCTTGGAGTGTCGCCCTGAGTTAGCTATTGGCCATGAGACCGAGTCTGATCTTGTGACTCCGTCCCCCAGAGAGAATGGCAACCCTGGGCAGGACCTGGTCTCTAAACTGGAGAACCCAGCGTTGTACTACAGCGCAGTCAAGAAGGACAAACAAAATCTGAGGAAGAAAGTGGTGAGACATGTTGTTGATGATGATGACTATAATGATGATAATGATAAATAATAAGCGTTCTCAGATCTGTCTTAAACGGGAGAATAACAGCTGATTCTGATACTGAAGCCCGGTCAGTGTCGAGGCCTTTTGACTGATGTCTCTTCGTTGATGTACTGTATTTGTGACGTCCGTTCCTTGGCGTCAATCTAATCCTAATTATGAAACCAAATACATGATGTTTCATACTTTTTTAAACCTCCTCAGCCAACTACAGGGCAAGTCTTATAGTCCCAGCTCCACTAGAGCTACTTATCCAAGTACCACTGGAGTAGCTGAAACCGTAGCCTTTCCCAACCACTGTTTTCTCCTGCTTCATCGCTTCTCTGCGTTCTTCTGTCTCTTTTTCTTCCCTAACTCTTGCACAGCTTAAGACAGAGCTTCTGGGCTCAAAGTTTAACTCCATTCTAGAGGAGAGCACGGTAAGGTTCCTAAACACCGCCAAGGCCCAACCTCAACTCCGTGTCAATGATCACATCCACATCCCAGACAGCAACATTAGTATGGCCCACATCTGGCCCAAATCTACAATGTTACCACTCAGCTCTCATCCCTCTCATCACTTAATGTTTTGGACCTGTTTGTTGAAAACGATCTGGTACAGACCTGGAAAATGAAGGCGGACAATGTTCTGACCAAAATGGCACCCGTCTTATCAATTAAGGGAACTTGTTAGGGCCACATAACCTAGGGCTGGAGTTGGCCCATATGGCCACAAGTGCCAATCCTCCCTCATTGAGCAGTGTTCACATTGGGATCGGATCTGGGCCATACGACACTTCTTGGAGCCATACTGTGTTACCAAAAAACCTACTCTGGCGTGCCGTTTTCTGCTGTCTGGGATCCGCTTCCTCCTACACTAGCTTTGTTTTACACTACCGCTGCTGCATGGTTGACTCAATGCTAACAGGAAACGCTAAACCGCCCCATCTCCCTGTCTGGCGCCTCTGCTCGCCAACACTCATTAACTTCCTTTCTTCTCAAAGGCTCTCATGTTCATTCTTTACATGCTCCACAATGTGAGGTATCAATGGCATTGGTGTTGCTCCGATGGGATAGCTGCGTTTCTGAACGAGTCTTCTCTCTTTCCGCACCTCCGACAGGGAGAAGAGGGGGATTATCAGTCTGTGGGCTCTTTGGCAGACTTGGAGAGGCAAGAGCTGAACTACGCAGCCCTGGAGTTCCTGGGGGGGCGCTCCAGGGATGGGGGGGCCTCGGGCAGAGGCGATGAGCGCAGCGACTACTCCGAGATCAAGGCCAAATGAACCGCCATCCTTCCCTGACCCCTCGTCATCGCGGGACACAGCGGTAGCCTCACGTCGTACACCCCCTCTTCAAACGTCTTCCCCCCTCTCTCCCAGACACCCCATTTCTCACCAAGATCCCCCGTCGCCTCCCCCCGTCCCTGACCTTGTCAACCCCCCGGCCTCTAGGGGGAGCCCCAGTCACATCTCACCACCCAGGACTGCTGGTAGCTACTTGCAGGGCCGGAACAAGGCCCAGTGGACAATGTAAAAACCTCTCTGTATTATCAGCAGCTGTCTGTCTGTCTTTCTCCCAGCTCTTACACTAATCATTACTGTACATGCACTCTAAACAATGCTGATTGGCAGTAGTTGGGTTACTTAGTTTTGTTGTTTCATTTACCCACTTTGACCATAATAGTAAATATCATTTTGGTTCATCTGGTCTGTTGTCATCTCATGCCTACAATTGGACACTGACACTTATGTAGCTTTGACAGAAACTAAAGTTTATAAGTTCCCTAAGAGCTTATGCACATTCCATGGCTTTGAACATTGTATCTCAATGATGGTACATGTAAATATTAACCTAAGGCATTTTATTTTCGTTACATTTATGGAACTATTGAAATTGCAGTGTATGCACTCATTTTATCTATCGTATGTGTTCCAAAAAATGTCTAACTGAAAACCACATTCCCTTAAAAATGACCCACTGGATATTTCAACCAATCTGATACTTAAACAAACCCATGTTTAGGTATTCCAAATAAACTAACATATCATGTCATTCAGTCAACCCAACTGTCTAAGTTTTGATTCCACCATTGAAGTGGTTTACCAAATTATCTCAATTGGCATGTTTTACCCCAGCAGTTTTTGGAGTGTGACTTAATTTCCCTCAAAATTTGAAAAACAGTTAGCTACTGTGTTGTACATCCTTCTGTATCATCTCCATTCTATGTTGCATTTCCATGCCCTCACCATTCATTGGTGGTATTGCCTTCACGTTTGGGTTACAGTACCACATTTCCAAGGGCTTCCCCTCTGTATGTCAGCCTACGTAGCATGTCTTAATCAGACGTAGACTGGTTAAACCAGACTGAATTCAGCACTCAACATTGTTTCACCGTGAAATATAACCAGGTCAGCAGGGCCGGCTCCTGGCATAAATGAAATAAATGTTTGCTTGGGCCCCCAGACCGCGAGGGGGCCTCAGACTGCTAGGGAGCCTCCAACTGATAGGGGAGAGGGGACCTCAACTGACATTTTGCTTAGGGCCCCCTAAAGGCTAGAGCCGGCACTGCCGATCAACTAGTTTACGGGGCTCACTCAGTCCTCCTAGTTTGGCCAGATGTGGTCCTTCTCCACTGTGTCCGCTGCCAGTCAAAGTGTCAGGGAAAGGGGTGTGTTTTGTGGGTTTTCTTTTGCGATCATTATTTCTGACATTGGATCTGGAGAATGAGTCACCTCTCTCTTCCAGATCCTGGTGTTGTCAACACTGACCGGTGTTAAACAAATGTTAGGTAAACAACAAGTCCAAACCGGTTATCTTCATCTTGCAACTTCTGTTACTAGTCAGAGTTCTGAAGTCCTGTGTGCTGTGACTTAATAGGTTTTGATGATGAAGATGATATGATACTTTTGTATGTATTTGATTTCATTAAAAGAGAGAATGTGGATACTATTATAGGCTTGTCAAGCTTTCATCACAAGGTTCAGTTTGATCAAGAGGTGGCCTGATTTGTTCTGTCCTTATTGATTATAAACACTGATTGTGTTGTGTTTTGGGGAAAATGTGCCAGCGTAACGCAGAATGTTATGTTTGCTGTTGCCATTGACTCTATCATTTGTCTTCAATTATTTGATTGATTTGGCATATATGACTCCACTGCAGCACGCGCATGGCAGGTCAAAGTGTATCTCGTTGAGACAATGTGTGCGTGCGTGCGTGTGTATGCGTGTGTGCGCGTGCGTGTAGATCAGAAGGCACTGATCACTGTGGTTCTGTCGAGGGTATCACAATTGAGACAGAACCTCACAAAATGTGTTCTTTCAATAGTTGTGAATAGTGAAACCAATGCCTGATCTTAAGGGTTGAATCTGATGCTTGAGCGACACAAATGTAAAGCTGAAACCAGCATTATTGTGTCATTCAAATATGCTTGATGAACTCTCGTAATGTAATCCCCATGCTAACTAATGGTATAACTACATAACATTTACTAAATGTTAAAAATACATTAATATGCTGCACATGAATGGCAATGGGATACATGTTGTAAATAAATAGCCTGCATGACTATTACGTGTGAATACACCACCGTGTGGACTTGCTCAATATTAAAGCAACGGTTTAAAGTTGGATGTATTTTGGGTAACAACTGACCACACGGTCAAGAGTGTCACAAAACGCTGCCATAATGGCTTTCGTTTTTGGTGTTGACCACAGATGTCGATATACTAACTGAATTTTGTCACAATCTTCTGTTCATGTGACCTAGTTGGCCTGCACTTTGTTGATGCAAATAAGTTGGCACAAAGATTTGTGCCATGACAGTATCAAGTCAGTTGTCAAGCCGATAACAGTGGTCATGAGTGCTAAAAACAAACTTGTTTTGTCACTCTGGTTCAAAACATGTTGCCCAACAAAATGGACTTCCGGTTAGTAAAACTTACTGTTCGTTCTCTTATTTATTTGTAAGCCTGGAAACAAAAAGGTGAAGCGTTTTTCATATCTTACCAACATTATTTTTGTCATTTAGCTAGTGTGATGTAAAACACATTTGTACTTTACTTTGTGGTGATTATAATTATTATTGTAATTATTTTTTTTATATATATTTATATCATTGACACAATAATTCAGATCAGACATTCTTCCAATTAGCGCTCTTGGTACTAAATGACAATTAGAACTATACGTTGTTTGCTCAATCTCTTTTATTTTACATGTCTATCCTGCCTCAAGCGAAGCATACTTCAGTTCCAAACACAAATAAACAAAAGAAAATCTGACCATCTGAGTTGTTTTTTTATACTCACCCAAAGTGTTATTGAAATGTATTATTTTACTGATATACTGTGTATATAGTTCATTAGTACATCACAAAGTTCACAAGAAGGGATCGCTCTTTAAGACCGTGAACCAAGTTGTTTTGGCTATTAAAAGTAGGCAGAGAGACAGAGGCATATAGCTGCCTCTATATGTGTGTCTATTGTTCAAGTGAAAATTAGAATGGGCAAAATGAGTACCCTAAGTCATTGTCAAGGATGGGCTACAGTATAACAGCAGATGACCCCGCTGTGTTCCACTCGGATCAGATAAAACCAGAAGTGGCCGCCCTGAGAATTGGATCACCGAACAACAGAGGAGTGGTAAACAATTTTGGTCCAACAAATCCTATTTCCCGTAACATAATGCTGATGCTAGTGGGTAACAGCAAACATGCTAGGTTCCTTAGTACCTATTGAGGACCACAGTGTATCTGTGCATTGTTGCTTATTATCACACTGAAAGTATTTGTGAGCACATATGCGCTTGAACAGAGAGTTATCTGGCTAGCAACCACCATTGAGCTTGTAAGTGCTCAGGCTACCACAAGAAGGTGCTAGAGTACTACCTTTTCTAACTTCCACCCATCTATCTTGCTGGACACTCAACAAATTTGCTGGTCAGTCAACTTTTTAATATCTCACATAGATTAAAACACAAATGTCATCTTAATTATAAGAGAAACAAAAAACAAGCAAATGAAAAAAAAATCCTAATTAACCAAAGCCAATTGAACTTTTATAATAAAACATGTAATTTTATAGTAGGGGATAAACTTTCTTTTGGCTGTTTTCACACTTTTTGTCATAATTTCACCTGAGACTGTAAACTAAATCTTTTGTATAAAACGAAATTATAACATATATTTGAACCACACTCAGTGCAAATGGAAAGACGTGTTTTACTTAACAAAAATATTTACCATCTGTGTATTGTTTCCCTCTCACCAGTCGTCCTGTGACGAGGCATAGAGAGAGGAAACACATTCCAACTTAGTGGAATCCTTTGTGTAAAGGCCTATGGCTATTTAGGATTCATTTTCAGACCTCATAGGACACAGCGTGTCTAACGTTAAAGACTATCACCATGTGGATTCTTCATTCTGCACCATGTGGATTCTTCATTCTGCACTTATACAATATATAAGGAGAGAGAAAACACAATATTTTAACCTTTTGTAAGACAACCATGAGACTATTTTACCAAATTAGAAAATCATTGCACCAATTTCCAATTCATCACTAGGTTTCAGATGTACAGGGTTACCATGTGATTAGCCTGTTAAAGCTTACCCACATTATCCTTAGACCCCCCTTTGAGACCTTATGATTTTAAACATTATCATCAATGCAATAAATACTTTTGATTCAAAATTACATAGGGAACATGACAAAGCTCAAAAAAATGTCTGTTCCTTGAATACTTGAAGTTCTAGCTCTACTTAATATTTAGGTACATTTTTGGAAACATTTAAAACTCTTAATCAATGATTATATAAGCTCACGTCTGTTCCAGGTATTGCCAGGAAAGCCTTAATCTTTTTCCTTCGGTTCTTATTCTTCCTGCGACATTCATTCTGCCAATGGTCAGGAATTCCACAATAGTTACATGATCTTGGTTTCTTTTTCAATGGGCTTTGAGCGTCTTTAGATGTTTTTTCTACTTTCAATGTTTCCAGTTCCTTTTTCAACTTTTCAAGTCCTTTTTTCAACTTGTCCAGTTCAGCAATTTGTTCAGCCGATGCCCGAACATTCTTTTTTCTTCAAATATCTTTCAAGATCATCTTTAAGGAATTTATCATTGCATATTCTTATTTCTGATTATAAAATCAACGACCGATGTGTTTTTAATTCATCAGGCATACTGTGAATTTCTTCCCATATTTTCTGTATATCAGAAAAACAAATTAAACTACTGGAACAATGGCATATTTTTTAATGATCACTTGGCGACAGCCATCTATTTTCAAGCTCTTTTTGATGTCTTCAAACAATGATTTTGCATTTTTTCTGAATTCCAACATCAGGACTGCAGTCCCTGTTTGTACCATGTTGTTATTTTCTTTAACATCAATTGTACAAATATTATACACGTGTCCCTTGACACTATTCTATCAATGACTTCCAGATAACATGAGGAAGGTTTCATCACTGTACTAGTGGACTGAGAGGTCTTAGCTGTTCCTGTGGTATTTCCTGGACTAAGAAAACATCTTTCAGTGTCTACGTCTTGCGTGTCCTTATCACAGGGTTCTACTAACTAAAATGTTTTATTATTCCGTTCTTCTGGTTCCAAATGTGTTAATTTGTATACCCGTACTGATTTAACTGACTTGTTCTTTTAGAGTGATTTGACTAACCAATCAGAGTGCAAAAACATCCATCAGGGTCATGGCACCATACTGTTTGATTCTATAAATTTTTTATCCATGAACAAAAAGAAAGCAACCAGAAGATAGGAGAGAGACATCTTTAATCAGCATGTTAACTACGATGTTAACCTTCCATAGTTGTTTCCTTTTTCTCCAATAATTGCACAGTTAACGCAGTCTTTTATGCCAGCACACCAACAATTACACAATCCAATATCCTCCAATAAGAAAGGTTTATCTACATGGTAAGCTTGTATGGTATGTTCCAACCTCCCTTCTGGTCCATGGTTCTATTGGTAGAATCTATGACAAATATATGGATATGGACAGTTCCTAGCAGGAGGTGTGGACAGGTGTGTGGGGCCTATCAGTAATGGCCACCACATCTCATCTATTGTCCGTTGTTCAGCATTAGTCAGCACATATGCGTTGTGTTTACTTTTTATGCCCATTTCCTATCACCCTCCTGTCAGTATCTTTGTGTGTCTCTGATGGATGTGCTGTCACTACTTCTTCCAGTCTGTTACTTCTCTAACTTCAGAGTTTGGCAATCTCAGAAGTCCTTTTCTTCTGCCCAGCCACAGTCTATTGTAATGTATAGACAATAATCAATGCTTACCCATCATCCAACTCATCAGTCCACATCAACAAACACTGCTCAACACTGCAATGTTTTATTTATAAACGCTGATTTATTGTCTTATTTGGGCAGTTTGGGCTCCAAATCAGATTTAGAAATTTGAAGGAAGGCTGCAGATATTATGTTTGTCATTAGGTATATTTGTCAAAATTGATCTTCAGGGCAGAAATTAGCATTAACCCTTAGATGCACGTATTAGAATCAATGGGTTTTTATGCCATTTTTGTCATTTTAGTTAAGAATAATCATTTGTATTATACTTTGTATTATATTTTGGTCCACACAAGAATGATTACATGAATGAAATATTTTAATTGTTCACTTTTTAAAAAATATTTACATTTTGAAAACATTTTGAAAACATTGTGAAAATTGGAAAAGTATCAACATTACAAAATTACACAACAGCAATATAACAATGGGAACATCCATTTTGTTTGTGTGTGTGTGTGTGTGTGTGTGTGTGTGGGTGTGTCTCTATTTTCTAGCCTTTTTGTCTTCTCATTATAGGCAGTTGTAACAAACTACCTGTTTCTTGCTGTGATCATTGCACACAGGTACATTGCACTTCCCGCACAGATTGCTGACTTTCCGATCTTTGTTGCTTAGGCAGATCTGACACCTCTTTCTCTTTGGTTGGCCCTGTCCGCTTCTTTCCTGTGGCTGAGTAGTGGTTTTTGTCACCCCACACCGACCGATTGCTTCAATGATCGGGGTTTGCAGTTGGGGGCAACCTTCAAGTCGATTTTTAATGTGTGGTGTAACAAGCTCCTTTGAAAGCTCACTGAGGAATAGCCGTCGAGCATTGGTGATACCAATCTTCAATTCAGGGTGTTGAGACGTGAAGAAGGTGTAGGCATTCAGGATAGCAATGTCAAGGATGTTGGCTCCTCCGCCCCCCCGGCCGCTCCGGGTGCTGGGCTTTCCCCGGTCGGTTTGCTGCCGGCCCGCCCCCCCCGCCCCTTGGTTCTCCTTGTCTTGCGGTCGGGAGCCCGCACGTTGTGGGGGGGGGGGTACTGTCACGTCCTGGCTATGCCCCTAGCCATCTTCGCGCTGGCTGGGGCCATAGTCAGGACATGGCCAGAAGCTTGTTACACCACACATTAAAAATCGACTTGAAGGTTGCCCCCAACTGCCAACCCCGATCATTGAAGCAATCGGTAGGTGTGGGGTGACAAAAACCACTACTCAGCCACAGGAAAGAAGCGGACAGGGCCAACTAGCGGACAGGGCCAACTATGTGCTTTTGTCTCCCCAATTGGAGGCAGGTGTTCGCTATTGCCTCCAATTGGGGAACCTATTTATATTGTATGGTTACCCACAGTGGTGTGGTTCATTGTGGTTAACAGCCGAAGGCGCTACTACCCAGTCATAGGAGCTGCTTTGACTTTGTTTGTATGTTTCGTTTGAACTTTATTAAAACATGGATTATCATCTACACAACGTCTCTGCGCTCGAGCCCTTCCACCAGCTTCCTCATGACAGTATGTGTGAAAAGGGGAAACTGTTAAAGTAGAATGCTATTTGAATTACATTTTCAGCAATGAGAAAAACTCACTCTTTGGCAACCCAACATTCAAATGTCTGTTTCTAATGTAGTGCCACCAGAGGGCCCGAAGATCACGACCATCCAGAATTGGTTTTCAGACGTATATACAGGTGCTATATAATTAGAAATGTTGGCTAACTGAAAAGTATGAACATGAAAAGTATGAGCATGTACAGCACTCAATACTTAGTTGGGGCCCCTTTTGGCTGAATTACTGCAGCAAAGCTGCGTGGCATGGAGTCGATCAGTCTGTGGCACTGCTCGGGTGTTATGAGAGCCCAGGTTGCTTTGAGAGTGGCCTTCAGCTCTTCTGCATTGTTGGGTCTGGTGTATCGCATCTTCCTCTTCACAATACCCCATCGATTTTCTATAGGGTTAAGATCAGGCGAATTTGCTGGCCAAACAAGAGCAGGTATACCATGGTCCTTAAACCAGGTACTGGTAGCTTTGGCACTGTGTGCAGGTGAAAAGTCCTGTTGGAAAATGAAATCTGCATCTCCATAAAGTTGGTCAGCAGCAGGAAGCATGAAGTGCTCTAAAACATCCTGGTAGACGGCTGCGTTGACCTTGGACCTCAGAAAACACAGTGGACCAACGCCAGCAGATGACATGGCTCTATGCTGACCAAATCTCTCTATGCAGACTCCGGAACCTTCATTTCCAAAGGAAATGCAAAATGTACTTTCATCAGAGAACATAACTTTGGACCACTCAGCAGCAGTCCAGTCCTTTTTGTCTTTAGCCCAGATGAGACGCTTCTGACACTGTGTCTTGTTCAAAAGTGGCTTGACACAAGGAATGCGACAGCTGAAACCCATGTCTTGCTTTCGTCTGTGTGTGGTGGTTCTTGAAGCACTGACTCCATCTTTAGCAATGATGTCAATGGTTGTCTTTTGGACAGCCGTCAAGTCAGCAGTCTTCCCCATGATTGTGTGGCCTACAGAACTAGACTGAGACCATTTAAAGGCCTTTGCAGGTGTTTTGAGTTAATCAGCTGATCAGAGTGTGGCACCCGGTGTTTTCAATATTGAACCTTTTCACAATATTCTAATTTTCTGAGACACTGATTTTGGGGTTTTCATTAGTTGTCAGTTATAATTATCAAAACTAAAAGGAATGAACACTTGAAATACATCAGTCTGCTTGAAATGGATGTATACATTATACAAGTTTTACTTTTTGAATGGAATTACTGAAATAAATCTACTTTTTGATGATATTCTAATAATATGACCAGCACCTGTATATATATATATATATATATACAGAAGAATATACATCCCTGTTCGGGATGCTGCGTAAAATGTAAAGACAGAATGCACTGATGTAAAAATCATTTAAACCTTATATTCAACAGAAAATAGTACTAAAACAGCACACAAAATGTCTTCCTGAGAAATTATATTGCTACTTGGAAAATGCATGCTCACACTGAATTTGATTCCAGCAACATGTTTAAAAAAAGCTGGGACAGAGGCACCAAAAGACTGGAAAGGTTGTGTGATGCTAAAAACGTAAACCTGGTTGAATATAACACAATCAATTAGGTCAGTTGGCAACAGGTCAGTAACATATTTGAGAGAGGATGGGTCTCTCAGAAGTGTGCAAGGGTAAGGGTTCACCACTCTGTGGCTACACAGGCAAATAGAGCTAAAAACCAATTCTGGATGGTTGTGATCTTCGGGCCCTCAAATGGCACTGCATTAAAAACAGACATTTAAAAGTTTGCAAAAGTGTACATTTTTCTCATTGTTGAATATTTAACTTGTCTCAAATAGCATTCTACTTTACTCTGACAGTTTCCCCTTTTCACACATACTTTGTGGTATATTTTATGCATGGTATAGCACGCTCATGTCAACCCAGTTGGTCAGCATGGAGTTATTGAAACTTTTGCAGTCAAAATAAGGATGTCGATTTAAAATATTTAGTCTTTGCACTACTGTTAAACCAATGAATGTCATTCTGTCAGATTCATGTACATTCACATTCACATTGATCTATTCTTTTATACTGGGGTTGCATAACCCAAATCTTTTTTCAATATTAAATACTCTCAAAAAGGGTTCCATGAAAAACATTTTGGTATCTGGTTATAATAACAACCATTTAGATTTTAAAAACAAAACACTTCCAAAAAACAACATTTCTCCAGAATGTTGCAAGCTGCTGTGTAAAAGTTATGTTATGTAAAGCAGAGACGGTAAAACTACTGTTTGTACACTAACTATCACGATCATGAAGGTTTCTGGAAATAGCTTAATTCTGACAGGATATGTTCAGTGGTCATGGGTAAAGCCTGTTAGCTGCTCTTTCTGTGCTTTCCGATGTTTATGACACCCACATAGTGTGTTCCTGAAGGCCCTGATGAGTTAGCAAGCAGCAGGGCCTTAGATGCAATAAGACACAATGTGTGAAGAGGAACTTCAGTGAGGCCCAGAGTGTTGTGAGCTGTGGTAACACAACAGTCTACCCTTGAATGTCTAATACTAGATTGAAAGTGTGTAGAAATTATAGAAAAAAACACTTTTTTTATTAATGCTAATTTCTGCCCTGAAGATCCATTTTGACAAATATACCTAATGATAAACAAAATATCTGCAGCCTTCCTTCAAATTTCTAAATCAGATTTTGGGCCCAAATAAGACAATTAATAAATCAGCGTTTATAAATAAAACATTGCAGTGTTGAGCAGTGTTTGTTGATGTGGACTGATGAGTTGGATGATGGGTAAGCATTGATTATTGTCTATACATTACAATAGACTGTGGCTGGGCAGAAGAAAAGGACTTCTGAGATTGCCAAACCCTGAAGTTAGAGAAGTAACAGACTGGAAGAAGTAGTGACAGCACATCCATCAGAGACACACAAGGATACTGACGCAAGGTAAATCACACAGACAACGGTAAACTGCTCATTCAATCTTTTTTCTACCTGGTTTAAAGGCAAGCTATGGAATCCTTTATGGTTTTACCTGGGGCAATACAATACTTTACATACCTTCTTCCTGTACTACTAGATTCCAAAAATTGCCTTCATTAATTTGTTTTAATTTCCAGTATGTGGTTGTTGTGTTAGATCTCTTGCTCCATTTTTGGCCATGCAATTGTGTTTCTTTTCTATGATATACATTCTATGAGAGCACAAGCGTCTCTGGAGGCCCCCCTGCCCTGAATTCACACAATGTTTGGGCACATGAAGTACCTACTCCCATGTAAAATTACCTCTTGTTCTCTTACATTTTCACATCATTATGAAAACATATTGAAATTACAGATATTTTCTTAAGGAATGTTGCTCTTCCTTCCTTTTTGTTTGTTGCATTTCTTTTCAAAGCACCAGTTCTCCAGCGTTTTTGGTCCATAATCCAAAAAAGAAATCACATTTTTGATTGATGTCAAACAAGGTTAGATGAAACTGACAGTTGTCTCTAACAAATTTCAAACAACAACTTTTATTTGCTTGGACAAAACTGACATCAGAATGCTTTCATTGGTTTAACAAAAACACATTATTCACATTTTCTTGAAAAATTTAAGTTGCCTACAATTATAGTGGACTACTTTTGGCATAATTTCTTAACAGTTTTGTAGGTTTTAGGAAATGTATCAATAATTTCTAATTATGATGTGAAGCATTGTTATAACCTCAATGTTATGAAAATTATTTAATGTGCTTTTCAATCAAGTTAATATCAGGTAAAATACAACCCTGTTTCCAAAAAGGTTGGGGTGCTGGTTAAAAGATAATATAAACTACAATGCAGTTATGTGCAAATCATTCAAACCCTATATTCAAAGTAGTACTGTCAGGCTTTGTGGAGTAAAAGGAGCAGCAAACTGAGGAGTCGAAGTTGTGTTCTTTGTTTGTATTTTAATCATAAATAGCTGAATAACGCTCACAGCAGTGAGACAATAACACACAAAGACCATGGGAGCAGAGGGAACATATATACTGGGGGAAAAGACAGGATGATGATCAGGTGCGCTAAACGAGACCACAGGTGTGATGAGTTGATGAGATAGGTGGTGGTGTCAGAAGGCCGGTGACATCGAGCACTGAAGCCTGCCTGCTGCAGGGGGAGGATGGGCAGCAGAGGTCGTAGTTGTCACAAGTAAATAGTATATATTTAACATATGTTAACAAATGTTGATAAAAATATATAATTTTGTTTCTATGGAAAATACAGTGGGGCAAAAAAGTACTTAGTCAGCCACCAATTGTGCAAGTTCTCCCACTTAAAAAGATGAAAGAGGCCTGTACTTTTCATCATAGGTACACTTCAACTATGAGAGACAATTTTGTTTTTTAAATCCATAGAATCACATTGTAGGATTTCTAATGAATTTATTGGTCACCTACAAACAAGCAAGATTTCTGGCTCTCACAGACCTCTGTCCTCCACTCATTACCTGTATTAAGAGCACCTGTTTGAACTTGTTATCAACATAAAAGACACCTGTCCACAACCTCAAACAGTCACACTCCAAACTCCACTGTGGCCAAGACCAAACAGCTGTCAAAGGACACCAAAAACAAAATTGTAGACCTGCACCAGGCTGGGAAGACTGAATCTGCAATAGGTAAGCAGCTTGGTGTGAAGAAATCAACTTTGGGAGCATTATAAGAAAATGGAAGACATACAAGACCACTGATAATCTCTCTCGAACCGGCGCTCCACGCAAGAGCTCACCCCGTAGGGTCAAAATGGTCACAAGTACGGTGAGCAAAAATCCCAGAACCACATGGGGGGACCTAATGAATGACATGCAGAGAGCTGGGACCAAAGTAATAAAGGCTACCATCAGTAACACACTACCCCGCCAAAGACTAATCCTGCAGTGCCAGACGTGTCCCCCTGCTTAAGCCAGTACATGTCCAGGCCCATCTGAGGTTTGCAGGAGAGCATTTGGATGATCCAGAAGAGGATTGGGAGAATGTCAGATGAAACCAAAATAGAACTTTTTGGTAAAAACTCAACACGTAGTGTTTGGAGTAGAAAGAATGCTGAGTGGCATCCAAAGAACACCATACTTATTGTGAAGTATGGGGGTGGAAACATCATGCTTTGGGGCTGTTTTTCTGCAAAGAGACCAGGACGACTGATCCGTGTAAAGGAAAGAATGAATCTCATGTATCGTGAGATTTTGAGTGAAAACCTCCTTCCATCAACAAGGGCATTGAAGATGAAACGTGGCTGGGTCTTTCAGCATGACAATGATCCCAAACACACCGCCCGGGCAACGAAGGAGTGGCTTTGTAAGAAGCATTTCAAGGTCCTTGAGTGGCCTAGCCAGTCACTAGATCTCAACCCCATAGAAAATCTTTGGAGGGAGTTGAAAGTCTGTGTTGCCCAGCGACAGCCCCAAAACATTACTGCTCTAGAGGAGATCTGCATGGAGGAATGGGCCAAAATACCAGCAACAGTGTGTGAAAACCTTGTGAAGACTTGCAGAAAACGTTTGACCTCTGTCATTTCCAACAAAGAGTATATAACAAAGTATTGAGATTAACTTTTGTTATTGACCAAATACTTATTTTCCACCATAATTTACCAATAAATTCATAAAAAATCCTACAATGTGATTTTCTGGATTTTATTTTCTAATTTCGTCTCTCATAGTTGAAGTGTGCCTATGATGAAATTACAGGCCTCTCTCAGCTTTTTAAATGGGAGAACTTGCACAATTGGTGGCTGACTAAATACTTTTTTGCCCCACTGTGTATATATATATATATATATATATATATATATATATATATATATATATATATATATATATATATATATCATACATTTATATTACTGGCTCATTCATGGAAATGCTGCGTCTAATAAATGTACTGTATATATTATACAATATAAATATCTAATATTTAATATCTAACACATGCTGGTATTTAGAGGCCCTAATGGCGCACACGATGGCTGCCACTGGAGTTTGCTCCGTAGTACTTTTCATGTTTTTGTCTGTTTGTCCTGTTTCTGCCATCCATCTCGGTTAACATTTACCAGAAATGAGCTCTTAAATATTGGACTTTCAGCAGTGCATATTATTCCATCGCTATTGATCGATCCTGTTACTTTCTGGGGGTTGCCCACTTTAGGTGCAACTGTGCTCTATGGTCGAAGATGCGGACATAGACGAGGAAAAAGAGTAAGTGCGCTTGTTAAACTGAGGCAGTGGGGCTTTGCACAGCGCTCCTGTCAATCCACCCGACTCATGTTTGCTCTCTGGCAACTAAGTGGATTAACTGCAGCTCCTCATCAGAACTAACTCTGACTTCTGCAGATCTCCGCTCTCTGTTTCACCGAATCCTGTCTCTCCGAGCACATCCCGGACAGCGCAATTTAACTACCGGGATTTAATCTCACCCACACGCATATGAATAAAGGAGGTAACAGGAAATAAGAATGGAGGCGGACTCCGTCTCTAAGTAATCAAATGTTGTGAGGCATTACTACAGTTGGCTGATCAGAAAACTAATATGGAGAAAAAACATCCAGACTCCCTGCTTATTATTCTTGGGGACTTCACCAGGGCAATCCTCAGTCGTGAACTTCCAAAATACAGACAGCATATTAGGTGTCCCACCAGGGAATCTAACACATTGGACCACTGCTACACAGTATTAAAGGACACCTATCGCTCTGTCCGCCATGCAGCTCTGGGATTCTCTGATCACAGTTTGGTTCAGCTTACCCCAACCTTCAGGCAGGAATTTAAATCTGCTAAGCCTGTGTCAAGTCTGTAAAAAGAGGTGGAATTACCAGCCTGCTTCGATTCAACTGATTGGAGTGTCTTTGAGGCTGCAGCCACACACCTAAACAAACTCACTGACACTGACATCTTACATCCATTTTTTTGAAGACGTGAGTGCCGAGAAACAACCTCTGCACACACTGCAGTCAAAAACCCTGGATTACAACAAAACTCAGGCAGCTTCATCAGTCAATGGAAGAGGCCTACATAAGTGGAGACAGAACCCTGTACAATCAGGCCTGAAACAAACTGACAAGGGAAGTCAAAACAGCAAAGAAAAACTGGGGAAAAAATTCACAGCCAATGACCCCTTGTTGGTGTAGAAAGGCCTGCAGGCACTCATTAATTACAGGAGTCCATCTCCCCCACACTGTTGGATCTCAACGACTACTTGACGTGCTGAATGTTTTTTATTGTAGGCTTGAGAGGCCCCCAGTCACACCTCTCCCCCACTCCAGCACCATCTTCAAACAGTCGCCTTCCCCCACTGCCACCCTGTCACCTCCACTCACCGACCCCCCATCTTCCCTAACAATCTGTGAAGAGGGTGTACAGCAGCCCTTCCAAGAAGGCTCCTGGCCCAGATGGTGTCACCATCCTGCCTGAAAGTTTGTGCTGAACAACTGGCCCCATCTTTAGACAGATCTTCAACAGATATCTGGAGCAGTGTTGCCCTCACAGCTGTGGTCATGAAATACTGAAAGATTAATGTTGACCCACCTGAAGGACATCACAGGCCCCTTGCTAGACCCCCTGCAGTTGGCCTACCGGGCTAACAGGTCTGTGGATGATGCTGTCAACATGGGACTGCACTACATCCTGAAACACCTTAACTCTCCAGGGACATATACAAGGATCCTGTTCATGGAGTTCAGCTCGGCGTTCAAAACCATCATCCCAGACATTCTCCATACCCAACTAATCCAGCTCACTGTGCCAACCTCTACCTGTCAGTGGATCACAAACTTCCTGACCAACAGGACTCAACAGGTGAGGCTGGGGAACGCCATATCCAGCACCCAAACAATCAGTACCGGCACCCCCAGGGGTGTGTGCCTTCCCCACTGCTCTTCTCCATCTACACAAACAACTGCACCTCAAGAGACCCATCTGTCAAACTGCTGAAGTTCGCAGATGACACTACGTTCATCAGCCTCATCTGGGACGGTGACAAAACTACCTACAGACAAAAGGTTGAACAACTAGTTCTCTGGTGTGATCAGAACCAGCTGGAGCTTAACATGCTTTAAAACAGTGGAGATGACTTTCAGGAGGAGCTTTCCGACTCTGCCCCCATCACCATTCTCCCTGTGTCTGTAGTGGAATCCTTTAGGTTTCTGGGATCTACTATCTCCCAGGTTCTAAAGTTGGATCCCATCACGGACGCACCATAATTAAAAAGGCCCAGCAGAGGATGTACTTCCTGCCTCAGCTTGAGAAACTTGACATGTCCAAGGAGCTGCTGATCCACTTTTACACAGACATCATCCAGTCTATTCTCTGCACATCCATCACTGTTTGGTTTGGATCTGCCACGAAACTGGAAAGGAACAGGCTAAGATCATTGGTGCGAACCTGCCCTCCATCCAGGACATTACAAAACCAGAGTCAGTAAAAGGGCAGGAAACATCACTGCAGATCATCACACTCTGGATATAACCTGTTCCAGCCCCTTTTTAATCATATTAATCAATGTAATATCTGGATCTGGAGTGTATGTGAAAAAGTGTGCCTCGGTAACCTTACGCTTTTTAGTGTAGAGAAGCTTCAAATGTCCATTATAACAGTCTGCTGCAGTGTCTCTTCATGAATCTCAAAGTAATTGTACACATCCATTGCCTCATTCGTTAAATGTATATTTTTCATGTATTATTTGACAAATTTGTTAATATATTCAGAAAGAGCAGTAGGTTTGATTCAAACCAAAGCTGGAGGAATACATGTGTTGTGGAGTCAGCAGCTCAGATTACTGGACCACCTTAGGCCACTGCAGTACATATTCCACTATGACATATAACATGTTGAATCTTTCCAGGTGTCATGAAGTACAACTTAAATAAATGTGCCAAGAATGCTGTTGTGAAAGACACTGTAGCACATAGTGTAATGTAACACTAATATCAGATGTATGTTGTTTATATTGTTATTTTACACCGTGTCTCGTTCTGTTCCACTCAAATATTCCAGATCATTAGAGGTACCACAGGAGAATCCCTGGTTCTGTTGTTGATCCTGGAGGAAGTTGAGGCAGGATGTGGCTCCTCATCTGGACTCTACTTCTGACAGAGAGATTGTGTGAAGGTAAGGTCCATTTACTCATTGATGCTGTTTAATATTATAATAATCATTAGTAGTTGTAAACATGGTTATCCTTGTGGCTCAATATCTCAACAGTGACTGAAACCTCTAATATGTAAAAGACAGTAATGTGTTCTGTATTACTTCTGTCTGTATTTATTTCTCTTCAAAAGGTCTATGGATGTACAATTACAACACCACATACAGTACAGCTGAGTCAAGAGCACAGACTGTAATCTAATTTAATTTACCTTCACACACTTGGAAAAATTCAAGCCTAAAGCTGCAATATGGTTTAAATTACATAATTGTTCATTCTGATCTCCAGATAGATGACCAAGGATTATTAAAGAACTGCAGTATCACAGTTGGTATGCAGGACCCGATGGGCAGAGCGGTTGTAGGTAAACATTCCTTTACTAGTTTCCATGAAATAAAACAACCGTAACAACCAAGAACTGAAATGCACAAGGCACAAACAATAATTCATATATAGGTTGGAAAACAGCAACTAAAATAGGATCCCCAATTAGAGACTTCTCTAATTCTAATCTAAACAGAGATGCCTAGCGCAGCATCCCTGCAGTCAGGTAATGAGATACAATGTGATCATCATTTACATACCCAGATGAAGTAAAAAACAGTGACAGGTACAACATGACAATTACGTTTCACTGTTAACAGTAACAGTAAAAAGCTACTGACTACTGACAATTACATGTGACTATTTCTAATTACAGTTAAAGACTGCTGTATTACTGCAGTTTTGAGATGCAAAGGCTAAATCCCCCCTCAAGTTTCAGTATCAAAGTCCGTTCTGAAACACCTATTCAGATGCAGCATATGTGTTGCTGAGAGTTCAGCCAAGGACTGTAATCTGTTCTGGGACGACTTAAGGTGTTAGTAGGGAACTGGATATACAACTCAGAAAAAAATTAAGAAAGCACTGCCCCAGAAAGTTGAAAAGGAAAGTTTTGAGTGAGGAGCAGAAGGGTTATAACCAATGCAAATTGAATGCTTCTGTTCCTCACTCAATTTTTAGTAACAGCTTTCATGCGTCTTGGCATGCTCTCCACCAGTCTGTCACATTGCTGTTGGCTGATTTTATGCGACTCCTGGCAAAAAAATTCAAGTAGCTCGGTTTTGTTTGATGGCTTGTAACCATCCATCTTCCTCTTGAGCAAATTCCAGAGGTTTTCAATGTGGTTCAGGTCTGGAGATTGTGCTGGCCATGATAGGGTCTTGATCTAGTGGTCCTCCATCCAAACCTCAATTGACCTGGCTGTCTGGCATGGAGCATTGTCCTGCTGGAAAAAACTATTCTCAGAGTTGGGAAACATTGTCAGAGCAGAAGGAAGCAGGTGTTCTTCCAGGATAACCTTGTACTTGGCTTGATTCATGCGTCCTTCACAAAAAGAAATCTGCCCAGCCTTGCTGAAGCATCCCCAGATCATCACCGATCATCCACCAAATTTCAGAGTGGGTACGAGACACTGTGGCTTGTAGGCCTCTCCAGGTCTAACCATTAAATAACCAGGTATAGGGCAAAGTGGAACATTTGACTTGTCAGAGAAGATTGCCTTACTCCATTCCTCTATGGTCCAATCCTTATGGTCTTTTGTTGACTTCAGCCTGGCTCTTCTGTCAGCTCGTGCGAGGGACGGAGGTGAAGCAGACTGCGGAGACGATAAGTTTGTGTTCATATATTTAATAGATTCGAGCTGGCTTATGCTCATCAATGGTGAGACAATAACACGCAAAGACAGGGGGGAACAGAGGACACATATATACTGGAATGGTAACGACTGGATGAGGATCAGGTGCGCTAAACAGGACAA
>JACXGJ010006550.1:0-33918 GCA_016801105.1 Esox niger | reverse complement strand
CTTCAGAGAAAAGTAGGTGTAGGGGTAGTGGAATAAAGCGTCTGTACCTTCAGAGAAAAGTAGGTGTAGGGGTAGTGGAATAAAGCGTCTGTACCTTCAGAGAAAAGTAGGTGTAGGGGTAGTGGAATAAAGTGTCTGTACCTTCAGAGAAAAGTAGGTCTAGGGGTAGTGGAATAAAGCGTCTGTACCTTCAGAGAAAAGTAGGTGTAGGGGTAGTGGAATAAAGCGTCTGTATCTTCAGAGAAAAGTAGGTCTAGGGGTAGTGGAATAAAGCGTCTGTACTTTTAGAGTACTGTAGGTATAGGGGTAGTGGTATAAAGCATCGTTACCTTGAGAGTAGAGTAAGTGTAGGGATAGTGATAGGCGAAGTAGCAGACATCGTCCTTGTGGTTGAAGGTCATGCTGAAGGTCATGGTGTAATAGGACTTCCCTTTCTGACCGCCTGCTGCTATCGAGCTCCTGGAGAAGTGGTTTCTGGGTAATAGGAGGTGGTGAAGTTTCAAAAACATAAATAAAACAGAAACCTACAAAAACATTCACACTAATGACACACACTAAAGTATCTACTAAAGTGACAAGCAATGAACACATTTCATGGTGTTGTTCAAATGCATAACAACACCTGCACATTTTCAAGTTATTACTCCTCATTTCTACCCATCTAGATGACTAGATGATGAAAGCTGTGCAACACTGATCAGGGGTGGAGATCCCAACCTACTTGTAGTAACAAATGTCCGTTCCAGTGCGAACCCAGCGGGGCCGGCCACTAATGGCCTCCTGGACTGAGTACATCAACACCTGCATACCTGCAGGCGACATACACAGCCAATTACTAATGAGAGGCTGATTGCAAACACACCACAAAGACAATTACATGTTCTGTCCAACCACAGTCACTGGATCACACATCAAAGGCTGAATAAAGAAACATGAGTGATTACGGCAGGCAGCTGGTCAGTGAGACAGATCTCTTACCATAGTTGAACTGGCTGTTGGACTTTTCACAGTTGATGATGTTGAAGCGATAAGGGGCTCCCACAGACATGCCGCTCACCTCAAAATAGAACCACTGGTGGTAGTGATTGCTGTTGATGTCGGAGTTCAGGACCAGATCGTACTCAAACCTGGAACGCACAGTGATCAACTGAGTCTTTAGGCAAACCAAGCGGCCCATACAACTGCTTGTTCTATTATTGCTCAGGGGGCGGACATGTCCATCGTTTATGAAACATCGGGACCCAACTCCCACCTTCTGACTTGAATAGCCTTCCTCAGGTTGCCAGACTCAAACTGGGAGTTAAACTTCAGAGATTCTCCATCATCAACCACTGGACTGCTGAAACACAAGAGGCAGACACCATTAAAGAACGGTTCCAGATTAGAGACAACAGGAGAGACATAGATGTTATATAATATATACAGACGGGTGACAAATTAAACACTTGAAACAAATGGAGGAATATAACGAGCGCGCAGCCTATTATCCTCCACAGGAAAAAGCTGAGCAGGCCCAGGTGACCATGCTTTAGGATCAAGGCGGCAACAGGAAACAATCTAAACACATTTGAAAGATGGTTTATTGTTGGGTTTCTTCCAGGATTACAATGCCCCCATCCACAGGTCACGAGGGGTCACTGAATGGATTGATGAGTGTGAATATTATGTGAATCATATGTTATGGTCACCACAGTCACCGGATCAGAACCCAAAATATAATTTATGGGAGAATTTGGACCATCGTGTCAGACAACACGCTTCACCACCAATCATCAAAACGCCAAATGAAGGAATGCCTTTCGGAAGAGGACGTTCCCTCCATCCAGTAGATTTGAGAAGAAACTCGTAGAACACATGCCAAGGAGCACTGAAGCTGTTCTGGCGGCTCGTGGCCCAACACTTTACTGAGACACTGCTGTAGGTCGTTTCCTCTTAATTCGCCTCCCGTCTGTTTATATACAGACACACAGAAAGGGGACACACTTGCAAACTTAAGAAGCTGCCTGAATTTAGACATCTGTATCTCCAGATGTGGATGACGATTTCCTGTAGAGTAAATAAGCTTGCAGACAAGTTAGCTCCCTGTTGAACCAGGTGGTAGTGATGACATCCGTCTTAACACCTGTTCCCTCCCCAATCCAATGCTGTCACAACCGGTGAACGACCCTGCTGTCTCAACACCACAACCCCCAACAGACAGAGTTGAACATCGGGACAAGCTGTCCTTAATGGAATCTGTGCCCATCCATTTGGTCTTCTTTCCATGCTGCTCTTTCAATGATGATGACACTCCTCACCTCTGTATGTCCAAGTCGTAGACCACTTTATCCAGGATGTCGTTGGGATGGATGAGCCTCTCAATGTCCTGGAAGATCTTGGTCCTGTAGGGGGGCAGAGGACTGAGTGACATCATCATCACAAAAGAACAGAAGAGAGCACAGCAACCATTCAGTCAGAATCCAAAATAAACTGTCTGAATCTTGTCCCAGTCAGTGGAGAGGTGAAACCAGGACACGGAGGACCTACTGTAAATAAGCCTCTGGATAGTTCAACATAGAACCTATACGAGCCTCTGGGAAGGTCAACATAGAACCTATACGAGCCTCTGGGAAGGTCAACATAGAACCTAAATGAGCCTCTGGGAAGGTCAACATAGAACCCATAAAAGCCTCTGGAGAGGTCAACATAGAACCTATATAAGCCTCTGAAAGGACAGAACCTAGTCTAGCACCCAGGGTTCTCACCTCTGAACGCCGTAGACCCTTTCCAGGATGTGTTCTCGGAAGGTGGGAGCCACATGGCCAAAGTAGTCCGGATAGGCCACCTCGGAGTACCGCGGCACAGAACGCGTACTCTTCACCATCTCCACATAGAGGTCAGGGTCATGAAGCGGCAGGAGCAGCGCAGTGTCCGGGACCTCCAGCACCGCCCCCTCACCTCCATCCACCTCAGCCCCCTCCTCTACCGACGTCTCCTCCCCCACAGCCCCCCGTCGGGTGGACACGACGCCGCTGAGCCGAGGGGGCTGTCTAGGTTGCCTGCTGACGTCTCCTCCCCTACCCCCTCCCACCCCACCATGGGGCCTGGTCAAGGACACCTGTTCCAGCCTCTGCAACAGATCCCGCTCCAGCTCCGCCCCCGGGTGTGTTTGGCTGTGGGAGTTGTCACGGCGGCCATCTTGGCCCTTGGTGATGTTGATGGTGTCCAGGTCCAGTGGACAGGCTGGGGCCGGAGAAGAGGTTTCAGGACGGGGGCGCGCGTCTTTGGCCAGGTGGCACACACCTTGGAGGGGGGCGGTTGTGGGATATTTTGGGGGCAGGCCCTGGGCAGTGGGAACCGTGATAGAACAGTGAGACTTGGGGGCTGTCAGGGGGTCCGTCGCAGCACTCTTTGGGTTATCAAAGTTGAATCCCTGCCGAGATATAAACAAGCTACAGTATCTGCCAGCAGTTTTCTGATCACCACCATAGTGTGGTCACCTTCTGAAAATACACTTTTGTGCATTTTAAGACAATGTTACAATATTCAGAGTTCAGAATATGTAGGACTTAAGTAAACACACTAAAGCATTAACTGCATTACCTGGAAGTCCTCAGTGAGCTCAAGAAAAAATCTCTCGTAAAACTTCAGCTCCTCAAATGGCCTGCTCAGTGTCTCTCTGGGTCGCAGTTTATTGATGTCCGTTTCTATATCATCATTCTGAAGTGCAGAAAACATCATCAAACCATCAGAAGGAGCTGAACAAAGACAGAACGTGGTTGTTGACATTAGTGGTTGGGGTCAACCACTACGGTTTTCCCTCTGCATAACAGTCAAATGTAATGTTGTCCGTACCTGAGCATGCAGGTCCTTGTCTTCCTCATTCTCTGTGTCGTTCTCGGCCTCGGCGTCCTCGTTGTCGTCGCTCTCGTCCACCACGTCGTCCACTGACCCGCACACACAGGGAAACAGGCAAGGTTCAACGCTAAAGAGGACCTTGGGAGTTTGGGAGATACCGTCCTAACTGGTCATATTGTGCTCTGGCTGAGAGAAGAGAAGGGTGAGTGCAGGCCCATGTGACGACTAGCAGCCAGGTGAGAAGGAAGAGTGGGAGCCATGGAGGCAGAGAGCTGCTGTCTGGTTTGGGAAGCGTACAGGTTCAAATGGAATGATGCGACGTCGGTGAAAGTTACAGGCCTGTCAGGTGAAAGGGTGTCTGTTATTGGGTGATTTTCGACTATGAGTAGACTGTGAGTAGTAGTGGTGGTTTGGCTACTATGTGTGACAAGTCTTACCCCATGGGGGCTTGGTGTGGAACTGGTAATCGGGTTCTCCTGAAAGGGACACGTGTGACGCGTGTGAACAAACACATATGTAGCACAATCACGTGGCCGTCACTATTCCATATGAAAATGACTCAGTCCTTTTCACAGCGTTGACTTCTCCCATCGTGCCTACGTACATCTGTTCAGCCCCTCGCTAAGTGGGGCGCGGGAGTGTGTGTGTGTGTGTGTGTGTGGTGAATCTCACCCCCAGGGGGCTGACTGTACAGCTGAGCGACAGGCCCTCCTGCTGGTATGTGGGGCAGATGGTGGTGGAAGACACTTTTGATGGTAGGCAGGGGGAGGCGGTTTTTGGGGAAGCACTTCCTCATGATAAGGCTGGAGGTGTTGATCAGGGGGTCCAGCGTTCTCACTGGCAGGCACTCCTAAGAACAGCACATAGCAACCGTCACGGTCCATCGACATCAGAGACAACACCGGGCCAGTGTCGTGGGCCTTACCTAGGAGGCCCTCTATCTCAGTATGGGTGGGACGTTTGAAATGGTCTGGCCAAAAAGGGAACGCCACCTCATTTTGTTCATGTCAGACAGCGTAATGGACTACTTAAAGGAAGCTGTCTACTAGCAAAAGAAACTGAAAATGGCAGGTGCATGTGCTATGTGTAGGTTTGTGAAAGGAGAGTTGGGTCTGGGGCTAGGTGTAGGGTTGGGGCTAGGTGTAGAGTTAGGGTGGGGTCTGGGGCTAGGTGTAGGGTTGGGGCTAGGTGTAGAGTTAGGGTGGGGTCTGGGGCTAGGTGTAGGGTTGGGGCTAGGTGTAGAGTTAGGGTGGGGTCTGGGGCTAGGTGTAGGGTTGGGGCTAAGTGTAAGGTTATACATATATATGGGACAGAATTATGTGGTTTGGCGTTTAAAAAACGACATCAAACCCCGGCCAAACTTGACCTTGGAGCAATCTGTAGCTGAGCCGTTGATAAGATAACTGAAGGTGCCAAGCCTCAGCCTGTGGCCAGAATCACGTCTAAGAACAGGGCATGATGACCTAAGCCTCTGCTGATTCAGGCCTAGTCTAACTGCAGATTTCTATCACAGTGGATGTTTAGACTGGCTTCTAACCAAGAAACAAAATACAATTGATACAGGAGCCTAATGGTGTTCAAAATGCAATAATTAGAGCTGCCTGTCCCCAACCGTGTCACCAGCCAACTCACAGTGGAAGTGTTGTAAAGGATCCTCATCCCGTCGGCATCGAGGAAGGCCCGGCGGCCCAGCTTGATGTTGGTGATGTTCTTCAGGCAGCCCAGGATGCCCTTACGGATGAGCATGTGACGGTGGCGCGTGTCGTTGCGGTGCCAGTCTTGGTAGATGTACAGCAGGACGGGCACGTGGGCCCTATCAACCGCCCGCCGGGCATTTGTCTCTGAAGGAAAAAGGGGGGGGGGGGGGGGGGGGGGGGGGGGGGGGGGGGGGGGGGGGGGGGATTTGGGGGGTTACTGGTTGATAATTGGCACTGACAACAGCACTCTTACTGAACAACTGTGACAGGACATTGTTCAGTTGCATTGCAGAGAGAGAAAGGCAGAGAATGTCAGGGGGACAGCAGTACTTACTGGACTTGAGCAAAGCCCCCAGCGTGTCCAGGGCTACTCTGTTGAGTCAGAAACAGCCAGAGCAAGGGGTCAAAGACTGCAGCACACATTCTTCTCACAGACCAACACAACTACACTTGAGGCCAAACACCCCAGAAAAGGATCTTCCACGATGACTGACACAGAGCAGTAGCTCGCTGGCTGATTGGCACATGGTTCATGTAGACATGGCATTTGACACACGCGCACAGACTTACTTTAGTAGACTGGTGTTCTTTTTGCTGAAGGGTCCAATGATTTTGAACATAAGCTCCACCAGTCCACTCTTCCCCAGGGACACGGCATTCACAGCTGAAGACAGGGACAGACAATATCAGCGCTCTCCCCAGTGAAACCATATGGCAGTTTGCTGTTATTGAGACTACATCACAGCAGGTGTGGTTAGTAACCGCTAGTCAGACTGCAGTTTGCCAAGGCAACATCACAGCAGGTGAGGTTAGCAACAGTCCGTCAGAGGTCTGGTATGTAGGGTCAGTACAGTGGGTAAGACTTACAGTTGGAAGAGTAGACCCGTAGAACCTGCAGGCAGGGCAGCAACAGCTTGGGGTTCTGCAGGTTCTGTTTAAGCAGGTTCACAGTGACATTTAGAGCTCCGTTCAGACGGGCTTTGACGCCAAATTTTCTGTCTGAGGAAAGAAAAAGTGACGTGAAAGGGTTTGCCAGCTAGGATGGTTGTCTGTGGTTGGGACAATAGTTTAGGAAAGGTTTGTAATTCCATTTCTTTACAAAATAATTTTTGACTATGTTCACACTGTGACAACGTAACAACTCTTTGAATGACTTTGAATTAGCAAAAATAACCAGAAAGGAAGTATGACAAATGGTTTCTAAACATTTAACTTCTTAAAACTATTTTCTCAGAAATGTTTTACTGAAGTACTGCCCCACAAAACCAAACACATGATAACTTAGAAAATCTTTAGTGTAGCAAATTAACAGGCATATAGTAATTAAGAACCAATCAAAATGTGGCACATTTTCTCTCCTAATATTGATGTTATAATAGGTTCCAGTCCAGACCAGCTCTCCCAGTGCCATGAGGAAACTAGGTTGCGGCAGCCAGGCAATATATTTCCTGCCACTATTTTACATGTATGACTTGTATGTTTTAAATTGACTAAATATATTGCCTGTTTGTGTAGAACATGGAACAAAAACATGGAGAGCATGTCTTTAATGTAGAATAAGAAATGTCAGAAAACAGCCTGATCAGCATTAGATTACATCTGTTGTCACGGCGGTATTTCTTTTTCCTGTGACCACATTTTGATATGTAAAATAATTAGCATTCTGCCGCTACAGGAGATTACTTCAGAAACCAGGGTTCTATGAACCAAATAACGGTTCTCTTGTGACTCTTCGCTTGGGAAATACTTGAAATTTGCAATTTGTTTTCTTCTATCTTTTACTGTTGCATCCTTGTCTTTTACATGTTATCCATTTGTCTGTCAGACTATCTCTGGGTATATACTGGTATAACTATAGCAAGGCCAGTGAATTAAGAAAGTCAAAACTAACTCTTGAGTTATCCCCATGAGGAAAAACAGCGGTTTTAGGCTTAAGGGTGTGTTTGAGGGAAAATTGGGTTTTGACCACACGAATACAGCATAACAAACACATGTATGTGTGAGTTACCTTTTGGACCAACCTTAGCCAGGACAGAGTGGAGCTGCAGCATGAGCTCCTCGCTGGGGGGCCACTCCTTACTAGCACTGAGGACCATCTGCAGCAGGATGCCTGTGCCCCCCTTGGATACAAGCACACCAACTCTCCGCCCCCCACCTGGAGCAAGAGAGACATACACCTACTACTAACGGTCTCTACAAACTGACCCATCATCTTCTCAGACAGCACAAACCGACCAGTCAGCTCAGATGTCACAATGAACCAGTAATCTTACCTGGATTCCAGCAGTTTGGGAAAAGAAAAACAGACAACTCTGCATCCAGACTCAAAGGTTTCAAACCTGAAAGACGCTTGTGCTCTTTCTGTCCAGAGTTCTATGACCTAACAAAATCTGAACTGGTAGAAGAGTCTAGATTTTTTAAGATGGTCTATCAGAACGCAACTCAGATTTAAATCTTCACTAGTCAATAATTAACCAATGAAAGGACAAAGAGCACACTATCAAATAGAATACTGTTTGCCTGCATTATCAAATCAAAGAATGGTTACCACTTACCCACAGTTAACAGCTCATTCAGAATGTACAGAATGTTCAGGGTAGTTTGCAGATCCTGTGTGTTCTACCAAAAACAGAGAGCATGATGGGTATTATCAACACATTCTTCCATGACACGCGCACGCACATATACAAATCTTCTAACTTGGGGTTCAGTCACTACAAATAGGAACTTATCTTTCTGGACTCCTAAATAAACCTGTCATCAAGTGGTATATAAATACATGAAGACATCTTTCTAGACAGAGATGGAAGGCCATTGCCAAAACCAAGTACAGTGCATTTCGGGGAGGGACATTATTGCAATATTTGAGGGCAGTGGGACATTAATAGCACTTGCTATGAGAAATGTGTAACCTTTTCATACCAATGAGTCGACGCTAAGGACAAGTATCATCTCAGACAGTTGGACAGGTTTCTAGTACCCCTTGATACCACAGTAATCATATAAACACAAATACAATAACACTAAGAGGTGGATCTGGGGGTAAATGTCGTGTTTGACAGTATGAGTATAAGACCTGTATAACGAGCAATCGGTTGTTTGAGGATATCTACATTTACAGCCCCACTAGCATGTAATATATTACGAATGGCATATGACCCAAAGATTGCTTGGACTGTCCCAGAGCCCCTCCACAAGGCCCCTCAAAGCTTTGTCCACCTGCCAATTTGTAAGTTAAAATTCGACACTTCTAGCATCAGACGTAGGGTCAGGCCGGCTCCTACGTCAGGGTCAGCTAGGCTCCTACGTCAGGGTCAGCCCGTGGTGTTTGACAAAGCGTTAGGGGAATGAATGTGTCATCTCCTTTTGATGTCATGGTATTACACACTGGCAGCAGAGTTGTATTGGAGTTAAACGGTCACCAACCTAACTCACCTCTAAAGTGGCCAGGATGACCTCCATGCCACCGGAGCCCTTGGACATAATTTCTTTCCGTGTTTTCTCTGAAACACACAGATGGCCATTATAGCGTTCCAGTTCCCTCCCTCAGGAGTACTAACTACCAGTAGTAATGAACAGCACATTAACATGTCATCATCATGTTGTTACTTTTACAATCGTGTCATTTCAGTATCAAACAGCAGAATTCCTGACTTAAACTACTTACATGGAAGTAGGAATTTCTTTTCATTCCTAACAGAATACCTTTTATAAGTAAGAACACGTTTTGTACACCCCCCCTCCACTTAAAGGCACTAAAAGTATTTGGACAATTGGCATCACAGCTGTCTCTTATAGCCCAGATATGTTTGGTTGCGTCGTTAGTGCAGCACCAGAGAACTGTTAACGTCCAGTTGTGATTACAGGCTATGCATTTGTGGTCATTGGCTGGTGTCTGACAACATGACCAAAGATTTTTCAATGCCATCTTTTGCCATGATGCAGACAAATCGGCATAAATTGATCAGAGTCAAAATAAACTGTTTGGTAAATAAACATTTAATTAAACTATTAATGACAAATGACCAACCAGACCAAGAACGGCCTTTAGACTGGATGACCAAAGAAAACTCACCACAATTAAAAAAGAAAACAAAGAACGGTCCAAAAGACCACAAACACTCTCCTAAAAACCAGGATGTCAAAAAAGCCATCCAAAACCAGCACGCAGAGTTCTGGAAAAGATATTGTGGACAGAGAAGACACATATTACCGGTACCTGCGTGATGGCAAGAAAAGAGTGTGGCGAAAAATGTGGCTGCAGCTGGAACTGGCTCACTTGTTTTCATTGATGATGAATTCTGAAGTAAATAGACACATCTATGCTGCTGATCCAACCTAATGATTCAAAATTCTTTGGACAGTAGGTCACATTGGAGCAGGACAATGAAACAAACACCAAATAGCTTTTCAGAGTGCAATTTTCTTTTCTGACCAAGTCAATCACCTGACCTGAATCCAACTGAGCTTTCTGAAGTCAAGACTGAAGGCAAACATGCACCAACTGAAGGTGACTGCAGTAGGCTGAGCAGAGCATTCCCATCATTACTGGCTTATGTTTTAAAGCACTTTGAAAACTAAGCAACAGTTCACAGCTCAAAATCACCTCCGAACTCAATAACCGTGCCATAAGATCGGTTAGTTTGACAACTTACAAATAACTTGCTATATGTGTATTGCGTCCTTGAGCAAGACACGTAACGATCCTTCCTCAAGGTCATTCTGGAGAAAAGCATTTGCTAATATTTATTTTTTTCAACCAAACTTCCAACCTCAGGGAAGACCCTGAAACAAGTCCACTGACGTACCTCATAAGATAAACCTTACACTGTCTTCAGAATGGCTATTTGTCGTTCTGGTTCTGCAGTCACAGTACCTACCTGGACAGATGGCGCGCTTCACAGGGGCTTCTTAGCCGCTACATCTTCTGGGGAAGCTATATTCCATCTTGGCCCCAGAGCGTGGATCTTCCCAAACAGCTTATTAAACTGACACTAACAGTCCCCAAGCACAAACCAGACCCGACCCGACCTGGCCAGGTCACAGCTCAAAGACCCTCCCCTGGCACGTGCATAGCAAGGCAGTGTGACATGCACCCAATCCTTGAGGCTGTAACACCACACGACCTCCGGTTTTCATCTATGCAGCATTAAAGCCCTGACAAAATGACATACAGATAAGTAGATTGAGCGATGTTCCAGACAGGTACCCTCCCATGCAAACAGCAAACACTGGGGCACGGAGGGACAAAGCCAGCGAGGAGAACGTGAGGAACAGCTGCCGTGTTGTGTCCATGCCTCTGATTTAGTGCAACAGTCTTCATTCCCTTATTTTTCCTCTCTCACTGGGACATTGGCTCCAGGAAGATTAAAGGATGCATGATGACTGTGTCAAGGTGTTGCTGGAAGCCAAACATGACCTCTGCTGTCTACATCAAATACTGTGTTACCTACATTTAAAGAAACAGGTGTGAAACAATTTTGCAACGGCCTAAAAGAGACCTTTTGCGAACGGTCTGTGAGCTAAGAATGAGGAACTTGATCCAGCCAAGTGACTGCTAGATCTAGCTCAGAACAGCAATCTGAAGCTTGGCAAGAATAACTGATCCATGTGTCAAAATGCTGATCTTGAAGTGATCTTCATTTGATGTACATGCCCGGTTTACAGGCTTCCATTTACAAAGTCAAACTGGATGGATGTAGCTCAGAAATACAGTACCGGCAGGTGACAACTAACCCGTATCATAACAACAGATGTAGCCACCTGATCAAAGAAATTAGCACCATTGATAAAGATGAGCAAAAAAGGGTTTAAAAAATAAACAATATAGGTAACGTGCAACCTTTGATGCTAACAATATTATTTCATACTAATACATGCTTAAAGAAAACTCCTGAAGATTTTTTTTTTATTGAAAAAGTACATTGTCAAAACAGTGGAAGAGATGTAAACCTGCCTGGTGGAGGACCGAAGCGCGCCCTGTCCTCATGCACAGTGAGAGAGAATACTCTGGGCCACAATTGGTGTTAGAGAGCAGAAAGTCTACAAATCTACAATCACACCAGAATGGCACTGGATGTGAGTGCCTTAGAACAGCATCTTGTCATTGACGGTCCCAAGTGCTCTGGAAGTTGCTACAAGGAAGAAAAAACGTGACAATATATTTGACATCCTAAAATTTAGGAGAAAAATGATGCAGACATCCTAAGGATAAATATGATATGCTGATGAATCCTTAATGTCATGGGGCTGTTCTGATTGTTACAGTCAACAGTATCATGAACTCTACAAGCACTAGGACATTTTAGCACGTGGATTCACTTGAAGTAAACAGTACATAAACTAAGACACAAGGATCACGTGGATCTGGAAAGACTTCATATGGTCAATATGTTCTCCATATAACTGCTCAGAGCAGTTATCCTTGCAAGGGAAAGGTTCACAAAGTACTGAAAACTAGGGCAAATTTCATTTAGGGGGAAATGAAATAATTTGAGGTGTATTTTGGTAGATTCACTTTCATAATATAATATATTCATAATATTATATAGCCCATAACCATTGTTAATTTTACAGCCATTTTGCTCATCTTTATCAAGGGTGACTGTATGAATATGCATGTGTATGCATACAACAGAGCTAGTTTATGCAAGGCAAAGCACAACGTGACAGAAGGCAATATTACATTGCAGTGTAATTAAGAGTCTAGTTTTCCCTGTCAGTGGCTGTTTGAATTTATTAGTAGACACAGCTGTCATCACTTCACCCTGAATTATGTTCTACACCAAATTATCAAAATATATTTAGACATTTTTATTATTTATAGACCTTCAAATGATGTCAAACCACCTATTTGGAGAAAACCAAACGTTTTCTTTAAATGATTCAGAAATTACTCAAACCAGGAGCTGCTTATATCTGTCTATGTGTGCAAGCCTTGTGTGTGTACTGGCCTTCCTAAGGAAAGCATGTCACCCAGAGCTGGCTAAGGTTTGAGATGTAATTATAAACTGACTGAAACAGCTTTTCATCAACTGTCAGAATCTCTGTGACGTACAAGCCAGCTGGGGGCTGGAGGGCGGAAAGGATTTGAGAGGAACTAGTGTTGGGGAGAGAGAGGGGCAGGGCAAGAGATTGGATTGGGTCTGTTGGTAGAGGGTGTATCACTCCCAGTGGGGCACAAATCTGAGTGTTCACTGGGTATGGGCAAGGGATCCAGTTACAGATATAACCTTCCCTCAGCAAAAAAGTTTCCACCACCAAACACATGCAGCATACTATCCTAAGACAAGCACCAAATAACACAACACCTATAAATCCTGTAAAATCTTCCCCAGCCTAGTGAAACAACTATGTTACATTGTGAACAACCTAAATGTCTAAGGCAATGTAACGTATGTTTAAGGCAAACAAGCACCTTCTGATTACTCCAAACTAACAGTAAGTTGTCACGTGAACACTGTCCTCATCGAGCGAAAGATGCTTAAGATACATACATACACAGCATGCGCACATTTGTGGGAAGCTCTAAGTTAACTTCCAGGCTTCCAGAAGTCTTCTGACAGCAACCACCACTAAAGCCAGAGGAAGTGGTTAAGAAGTAATAACACTGCAATCCATATTGCAAATATCCTTAAAGACTACAGAGGTTTTTCATGCACACAACCAACATGATTCACTGGAAAATCTGAAGTTCATCAGGGATGTGTGATGTCAACATTACACAGGGTCATGTAGAAAAAAAGGTCAGGTAAGAGAAACACAATGGATGTTGCACTCAACTGTAGAAACTGGGATTTAGTCGATGATTAGGCTGGTTTATCAAACAACAACTAGACAAAAAGACAGATTTAAGTTGCACTGGACATATACTGCAAGATTAGCAGTGGCAAGAAAATGAAATGAAGCATGACCAACCTTCAGAGTTCTAACAAATAGGATAGGAATATGGCACAAAAAACAACAACACTAAGAATATTTCTAAGCCTACATGTCAACAAGCGCTGAAATATGAATGAACCAGACTAACAAAAGAAAAAGTATCCACCTTACATTTTCCATTTTTAAACCAGGACTAAGCCCTGCATTGGGGAAACTGCTCCAACAATATCTACATCAACTTCCACGGCAGGATGCAAAAAACATGACACTAGAAGATGCCGCTTCTAGGCCTGTTTAAAGAAGAACACAGACCCTTTCCAATAGGTCCAAGACAACATGCTGGAGAACCAGGAAGATTCCGCTCCAACATCAACAATGCAATTAGGATCCAGAGGATGAACTGGCCAAAAGAGATGATGTTGCAGACATCTGTGACAGCCACAATGGGGTAGGTGAATGAATGTTGGGTTTGAAATAATGTCACCACTGAAACAAATATTGTAACTGGTTTGTGGTGAAGTGTGGTGCAGCCAGGAGAAGAACAAGGTTGAAGGGTTATGTGGTCGCTGGGACCTTGCAGTCCGGTAGAGGTTTATTGCAGGTGCAATGCAGCCGACAAAAAGTATGGCTACATTAGGGTATAGAGATTCAAGCATATGAACTAGCCTGAGTGGTTTAAACATTTCTTAATTTTTTGGGTTATGCAAAAAACACTCATATCTCATATTTAACTCTGTTCCTGATAGAGCTTGAATCGGTGACTCTGAGATAGATCAGTCTGGACTGACTGGCACCATCCCAGCCTTGGGTAGGTCTACCATCTGGTCCCTGACATCCTTGGGACAGCTTTTTGGTCTTGGCCATGGTGGAGAGTTTGGAATCTGATTGATTGATGGTTTGCTTCTGTGGACAAGTGTCTTTTATACAGGTAACGATCTTAGATAACGAGCACTCCCTTTAAGAGTGTGCTCCTGGTCTCAGCTTGTTACCTGTATAAAAGACACCTGGGAGCCAGAAATCTTTTTGATTGAGAGGGGAATACTTATATATATCAAATACTTATTTCACTCCTTAAAATGCTAATCAATTAATAAAAAAATGTATATGCATTTTTCTGGATTTTTTGGTTATCATTCTGTCTCTCACTGTTCAAATAAACCTACCATTAAAATTATAGACTGATCATTTCTTTGTCATTGGGCAACTTCAGAAGCATCTTATCTGGGCGAAGGAGAAAAACAACTAGACCGTTGCTCAGTGGTCCAAAGTCCCCTCAGATGAATGTAAATATTGCATTTAATTTGGAAATCAAGGTCCCGGAGTCTTGAGGAAAAGTGGAGAGGCACAGAATCCATCCAAGTTGATTGTCCAGTGTGAAGATTCCACAGTCAGTGATGATTTCAGGTGCCATGTCATCTGCTGGAGTTGGTCCACTTTGTTCTAGTCCAGAAACAATGCAGCAGTCTACCAGGAGATTTTAGATAAAGTCATGCTTCTATCTGCTGACATGCTTTATGCTGATGTCCTTTTCCAGCAGGACTTGTCATCTGCCCACAGTGCCAAAATGACTGGTAACTGGTTTGCTGCCAATGGTATTACTGTGCTTGACTGACCAGACAACACGCTTGACCTGAACCCCATAGAGAATCTATGGTGTATTGTCAAGAGGAAAATGAGATACACCAGACCCAACAACACAGACGAGCTAAAAGCCACTATCAAAGCAACCTAGACTCCCATAACAACTCAGCAGTGCAGTAATTTGTGCAAAAGGAGCCCCGACCAAGTATCAAGTGCATAAATTGACATATTAACACAAAAACGTAGAAAGTGGACTGGATTGAATCCCGTGCTGCAGCCGTGCATGTGCATAGGGTCAGGGTCCTGAACGAGGTACAGCAGATGCATATTGACAGCATTGCCTGGGGTTGTTCAGCATGAAAAATCCCTTTTAAATCAGTAATTGTCAAAGCAGTCATGGGCTAAATTCTACAATGTACAAGATGCGTTTTCTATACAGAAAATGGTTAGCATTTTCAGTAGATGAAAATAAATGTGAGTTAAAAGTGTACTTGTGTGTTTGAATAACTTCTCATTCTGATAAATGCTACATTTGGATCATTTGCAAAGCACTTGTATCTTAAACATTTCAATCAGGGGCAGACGCTTATAAGTAAATCTTAACATCTCTAGAATCTGTGACAGACATTTGATTATGGCGCTGCTAAGAAATTCGGCTGATATAAAATTCCACTGAAGCGGACTGGAAAATGGATTAAGCATAATAAAAAGTATTTGACCAAGAGTTTTTTTTACATGCAAAAAATTACAAATCTGAACAAGCTATTGGAAATGACTGCTGCTTGTTGTAGACTCAAAGTTGTTTGAAAGTTTTAGTATTAAAGAGGAATGAAACAGGTAGGTACTGCAGGTTAGTATTCTCACCTTGAGTCTGGATGAGGTGAAGGATCTTGGCAGTAATCTGCCTAGCGATCTCAGCATCCGCCAGCATGGCTTCCCCATTCAGCCTCTCCAGCTGACCCAAGAACATCAGCACCCTGGAGTTACTGGGAACACAGAGAGAGACAGAAGAACAGAGAGAGACAGGCAGAGAGACAGGCAGAGAGAGAGAGAAGGACAGAGAGAGCGAGAAACAGGCAGAGCGAGAGAGCGAGAGAGAAAGCGAGAAACAGGCAGAGAGAGAGAGAGATACAGAAAGAGACAATAGAGAGAGATACAGAAAGAGACAAGAGAGAGATATACAGAAAGAGACAAGACAGACAGCGAGAGAGCGAGACAGTGACAGAGAAACACAAAAGCAGAGACAGCGGAAGACAAAGATGTTTATTTCAATACCCAGGCATGATCACACAGGGCTTAAATATTTTCCATATTGCACTCTAATGAACATGACCATGCTCTGTAGTTAAATTAAGCTCATGTGCAGTGAGGTCATGAGCAGTGAGGTCAAAGGTTACTTTAAAAAGAAATGGGAGAGAAGCAAAACTTAGAAATAGACCCAATGTCTCTTGTACGCCCTTATAAAGACAGAGAGCGAGAGAGAGAAAGAAAAGAGAGACATAAACACAAACTCACAGACCAAAATTCAGTGAGAGAGATAGGAATGAAATAGTGCCAGAACAAACAGACCAACAAAGACCCCATGCACTCATATTGGAGCACTGAGCGTTTATGCATTTAACACTCACAGGCACGTTAAATACTATAGGCTAATAGCACAGACATTCAAAGCATGATAGATTCAAACATTCTGCCAAAACCTTACATGGGGGAAAACATGATAGTTGTTTTCAGAGTTAATAATTTGACACAATATGTACCTATTACTTAAGCTAAGACATTGCATGTTAGGCCAAAATGAATGAATATAGACAAAAAAAGCAGAAGTAGGTTTGAGTTTTGATGGCTAAAATAACAATTGAATAGACAAGTGATTACATGGCCCTAAACAGTTGTTGACGACAAACAGTAAATATTTGACAGAGTTTGGGTCAAAATAGATAGGGTCAAGATGGGAACATGACTGGCCTAGGCAGGTTTAATGATCTGTGGAGTTGCTGTGATCAGACTGACCTTGAAAATACAAAGTAAACAAGAGCAAGGGACAATGTGTGAGAGAATCCGACGGATAAACTTTTTGTTCACACACACATTTTCACACACACAATCATGCATAAAACAATCTTGCGTGTCTGTAAGAGACAGTTCACTCACCTTTTCTCAGTGGTCATTTTGGGCTTATTCATTTTTCCTCACACTTCAACTGCAAGTACATATAAGTAAGTATCAGCAATGTTATTCTGTTGGCAGAATAACATTGAAATCGCAGTGTATTACATTCTATCCCTTTTGTTCTACTTTCCATCTCCCCATTTCTTCTTTCCCTCCCTTGTCTCTTTCAGCACTAGTGCAGGCCTGTCATCCTCCACCAAGGTCAATGTTTAACCAAAAATAATGTAGTTCAATTGGTTCCAGTACTATGAAACAAAAGTGCTGTGATTTTTCATGAGTCAATAAGGAAGGTAATCTAATCAAAAGGAATACAATGAACACAAGTATACAACACCACGTAGGTTATACGGTTTCCCTGAAAACGTCTGGTTTAATCCCAAGGCTGCTAAGGCTCCTTAATTTGTTATTACCATTCATGATGTAACTGATGTAAAGTGAGAGCCAACTACATGTAGGCTAACAGCCGACGTGGTGCTTGCCGGTTGATGATAGCAGATGGTCCATAAGTAAACAAGTAAACAGAATCTTGAAGGTTTTTAGGCTAGTCTTCCCAAGTGAGCAAGCATCTTCAGTTAACTTAGGCGTCAATTATTTTAACTATTCGCAGCATTAGACCAGCGTGACTAACGTTAACGAAACACATTGCAGTGGATACCCAACTGCTGTATACAGACCTAATCAAGCTAACTATCAGAATTCATGGTAATCGACATCAGGGATAAACATGTGAGTTAGACAAACGACAACACGATCAGCTACAGTTACTATAGCTAACTAAAAGTAACGGACTGGTTTACGAGTCTGACATCCCAACCACTAGAACACCTGCTAAGTGTCCATTCAGTTTGCTAGCAAAGTTACACGTAGCTAGCTAGATAGCATTCTTGCTAATTTGGCTAGTGTATCAAGCTAACACAGTACCTACAGCTATATCATTGGTAAACAAAATGCCATGAACATGCATTACCTAGCTATGCTGCAAATTATTTAAATAAAAACATGTTTTACGAACCGACTTTGTGGAACTGTTGTCCCACTGGCAGGCAAATTCATAGATATGTATTTTGACTGAAACGCCCCGATGTTATGATAACTACAACAACCCCCACCCCCTATTCGGATGGATATGAGAACTGTCAAGAACCAGGAGCAAGCGTGTATAGTCAAATGTAGTTTATTAACGCGACGCAAAAATATGACGAAAGATCAGCTCAGCTAGTCGTAAGCGAGGATTCAATCATACACAATATTAACAAAATACAGTACTAATGTACCAAAACAATAAAAACAAAACATTTCTTGAAAAGTCCCGTAGCAGACAAAAACCCCATATGACCTGAAACCCTAAAACAAGAATCTCCAAGCATTTGCAATGGCGGGACTTCATGTCCCACCGTGCAACAACAATCTAACGTCATATTAGTGCTTCTTTCTTCACGGGTTCGGGCGAATAGCTAACAGCGCTAGCAGTTAATAAGGTATGTATGCGATTTTACAATGTAAATGCCACACCAAATATTTATAGAATATGCCAGTATAATTAATATTATCACATAATAAATATAATTGATTTTAATGTTGCATTATTCATGCATAAACAATGGTGTTGATGTAGACAGTGCCCAAACTAGCTAATGTAATGTGTTAGCAAAACGATATAACTAGTTAACCTTTTCTTTATTAATCCGCTCTTGAGCAAAGGACCATAGCAAATATTTTTCATCAGGTAACTACCTACATACCAACGACAACTAGCTGTCGATTATTACAAATCGCTGTTAACTCATTTGTTATATATTGAACGAATCCAAAGTACAGACCTCACAGCTTTGACTGCCACAACGCCGGCTGGTTTCCCTTGGTGACAAACACTAGGCACATTGTCTTAGAACGTTTTCATTGCACTTGCACCCGCAGTTTATGTTATTTCAGATAATTCAGCTAGTTAGTCGCTCGATACGTCAGCATTTCTTATACAACATGCTGTTTTTAGTTAGTATCAAGGAAGACTCAAATGTACTGCCTCAATACCACAACTGTTGCTATAATCATCCAGATCTACTTTGGAGCAATGCTTACTGTACTGTATGTCATAGTTCAGTATTATTGGTGCATGGTGCTTGAAACAAAAGTGTTATATGTTCTATTCCCATGGGGGTATGTACTCTGCTGTCACTCTAGGTATTCGCACAAGCTAAATTACTTCTTTTTATGTATATTTGTCTTATCTCTTATCTGGTTGATTGAATATTCAAAGAAGGGATATTAGTGCTTCTTTTGGTTTAACTTTCAGCTGTTACCATGGTGATGAAGTCATCTGTTGAGGATGATGATGGTGGATGGGGATTGGGTGTCCCAGAGAAAATGAGGAACAATGCAAACTGGGTGGACATTACACATGACTTTAAAGGGGCATGCAAAGGTACGCTAAGTGTTTGTATGTTTTGTCTCAGATGCTCTGGTTTATCCTTACGGTCCAGTATGATGATATACTTTGATGTTACTTTGACCTTTGTTTTCTGTACTGTATTTATAGAGCTCAACCTTGGGGAGTTGCTTCATGACAAACTGTGAGTATAAAGGTTTCGGTTCAGTGAAATTGTATTGTCTTATGGAATATTAAATATGGAAGTTGCTTTAGTGAACCTTGTATTGTGCAATCCCAGTAGGTATTTGTTACTGCACAATCCACAGACCACTTTAGGCCTTTCTAAATGCACATTTGCCAGCAGGTTTGGCCTGTTTGAGGCAATGTCTGCCATTGAGATGATGGACCCCAAGATGGATGCTGGGATGATTGGCAACCAGGTCAACAGGAAAGTCCTCAATTTCGAACAGGCAGTCAAGGTGGGGTTTTGATTCAAAGTGATGTATTGTCCATAAAGACTCTCCATCTACTGTTGTTCTCTTTCATAACCATTTTATTTTTCTCTCTGTAGGATGGTGCCATCAGAGTGAGGGACCTCAGTCTTCCTGAGCTGATTGGGATCATGGACACATGTTTCTGCTGCTTGGTCAGTTGGATTGCTTTATCAGTGTCCACTCAAATATAATAAAGCTCTGCATTATCATTTTAAAAGACATAAACATCCAGTTTGTGTGTGTATTTAGATCACATGGCTGGAGGGCCACTCCCTAGCCCAGACAGTATTCACCTGCCTGTATGTTCACAATCCCGACCTGATCGAGGACCCTGCACTCAAGGCCTTTGCTCTGGGCATCCTCAAAGTGTGTGACATCGCCCGCGAGAAGGTCAACAAAGCTGCTGTTTTTGAGGAAGTAAGACCCTTGGTCCCTTTTGGCTTTTGCACAGCAACAGTCACACACATACAAACACTGTCAAGCCAATGGCCATTAAAATGTCCAAGAAGTCCTGGTTGACCAAGCATTGTGACAACAAGCAGAAGGGCTTGTAATGAGGCAAGATCATGGCTTCAAATTGGAAATTGCAAAATTGGGAGTGAAGAAAAATGTTCTGTTTTTAGGAAGATTTCCAGGCTATGACATACGGCTTCAAGATGGCCACCAATGTGACAGACTTGCGTGTTACAGGTGAAGATTATATTCTTGCTTAAGTTAATTGTGGTCCATGTTTGGCTTAATAGGAATACAATATACTTGTAATTACGTGTTTGTGCTAAGTTAACTATGTATGTCAATGGCACCAACAGGAATGCTAAAGGATGTTGAGGATGAGTTGCAGAGGAGAGTTAAGGTATATGTCAGCTCTCACCTCTCCCATGTGAAATCCCTCTTCATGGAAAAACACATAAGATACAAAAAAAGTGTGATTTTTAATCTGAATGGTGTAGCTGCCATTGTATGAGACTCAATGTAACTGTACAGCTCACCTTTCACAGTTTGGCTCCTCTGCCTCTCTTGACTCTGTCATTCCTTTTCTCCTGTCCATTCCCCTTAGAGCACACGCAGTCGCCAGGGTGAACAGCGGGATCCAGAGGTGGAGCTGGAGGTAAGACAGTCAGTCTTTCTGTCCCTATGAGTATATCAGCAATTGGATTGTTCTGTAGTGTGATTACATTATTTCATGATGAAAGTGGTCATATAATTATGAATGGATTAAACATGGGTCACGATACCTTGAAGTGGAATAAAGACCAACGCAAACAGTCATACAGCCTCTCTCATGCACTAAATGGGCAAGGCCTCCCTTCACAGCTGTCAAATAGGGTTTAAATCCCACCTAGACTCCGAAAAATGTATTATTATTTTTAAACCTACCAAATCCTCTGGGTTTATCTTGTGTAAGGTCCTACGGGGTCATTTGAGGTTGGCCCAGTCACTGCCATACCCTACCATCTGACCGGCTCATGGGAGATGGAAGAGCATGGGAGTGAGGCAACCTTTCAGTGAAATTCCCCAAAATGTCAGCTCTGTGTGGTCGGAATGAACATTGTATGACAGAGCTATATTTGTGGCCTATAAATGCCTATATATGTACATGTGTCATTGTGTGTCTGACAGATTTATTAACAAATTTCTCCGCTTCCTTAGCATCAGCAGTGTTTGGCACTTTTCAGTAGGATCAAGTTTACACGCCTTCTACTGACAGCGCTGATTGCCTTCACTAAGAAAGAGGTAACACCCACCTTTAGCTTAGCTTTAATATGAAATACTCACTCCCAGACCCTGGAGTCCCACCAAGGGGGAGGGAGTGGTAGGACGGTTTTGATTAATTCCTTACATGATGCCGGCAAGCCCAGCTGTGGTTTGTTAGTGGTGTAGTACCGTCCAACTGCGTTGGTTTTGGCCTAATTTCTGGTTTCTAGCCCCCAACTAAATTTGGGGCTAGAAAAAGGGAAGTGTGTGGGTGGGTTGATTAAGAATGTGATTGGTTGACTGATGCGCTGTCGGCTCTGTCAGACCAGCTCAGTGGGTGAAGCGCAGAAACTCATGCAGCAAGCAGCAGATCTCCTCCCAGCCCTCCACTCCAGCATCCAACATGGCATTCAGTCCCAGAACGACACTACAAAAGGAGGTAACACACACACACAGACACAACACAATCCTACACTGTAGAGAGACTGCAACATTAATGGTTCTGAAGTGACCCGCCCCCATCTGGGTTCCAGATCACCCTATCATGATGGGGTTTGAACCACTGGTAAACCAGAGGCTGTTGCCCCCCACCTTCCCCCGCTATGCCAAGATCATCAAGAGGGAGGAAATGGTCAACTATTTCAGGAAGCTCATTGATCGCATTAAAACAGTGTGTGAGGTCATCAACACAACCAACCTGCATGGAATTCTGGTATGGGCCCAGCTTTTTCTGAACTATAGATACTGTAATATCTTTGACTTTACTACTTGAAAATTAGAGGCAATGCTTTTTTGAGTGTGTTTTTATTTATTTTTTAAATGTTTTGCTTTCAGGACTTTTTCTGTGAATTCAGTGAGCAATCACCCTGCGTCCTCTCCAGGTCTCTACTTCAGGTAAGCAACATTCTCCCTTCTGGTTGGTGCATCTGGACCATTCTCCCTTCTGATCAGTGCATCTGGACCATTCTCTTTTCTGATTGGTGCATCTGGACCAGGGATGGGCAACCTGGATGGGGGTGGGGGCAACAGATATAATGTACTGGTCATCAGTGGGCCGCAGATAACTTGGAATAACATCAGGGGTCCACAGATTAACTTATTAGCAAATACATTAAAAGTAAACTAGGTCTGAAGCTAGTTCACGTATATCTGAGCAATTTAAAAATATTGAACAATGTGCCGTTTTGCAGCTCTGCTCATCTTTCCCGGAATTCAGCATGTTCGCTAATTGCTCTGGTTCTAAAGTCTATCCTCCCTTTCTCTAGACAACGTTCCTGATTGATAATAAGAAAGTGTTTGGGACCCAACCAATGCAGGACATGATCAAAGATGCTCTGAGGTACTTCGTCAGCCCACCAGTGCTCTCCTTCAAGTAAGAAATACATTTATCTAGTGCATTCCTGTTTAAAAACTTTGAGGTTTTGATAGATCAGCAGTCTTTGTCATATGGTAGCAGTCTTTCACATCTGGATACCTCTGGCGTTGGCATGTAGACATTTCCATACATCGACACTGCAGCTCTACCTGTCTGTAGACTGATCCATGCATTGACTCTGGAGCTCTACGTGTCTCTAGACTGATCCATGCATTGACTCTGGAGCTCTACCTATCTGTAGACTGATCCATGCATTGACTCTGGAGCTCTACCTGTCTGTAGACTGATCCATGCATTGACACTGGAGCTCTACCTGTCTAGACTGATCCATGCATTGACTCTGGAGCTCTACCTGTCTGTAGACTGATCCATGCATTGACTCTGGAGCTCTACCTGTCTGTAGACTGATCCATGCATTGACTCTGGAGCTCTACCTGTCTAGACTGATCCATGCATTGACTCTGCAGGTGCTGCCTGTCTAACAACCACCAGGCCAAGGACTACATTGACTCCTTTGTTACACACTGCTCCAGGGTAAGTCACCTGGTTGCATATTACAGCCCTTCATTCTTTTCCCCCTTTCCCCTGTCATTATTGTCTTTGTTTGGATGAGGAAGTGGAGGTGAGGTATTACATAAGATGGTGAAAAATGTAATTGCAGTAGATGTTTTGCTGATTTATTGTGTGTACAAGGATGGTTGAGCTATAAAAAGGGGAATTGTGGCTTGCAGTAAGTGTATATAATGTTTCAGGAACAGTGTCTTAATCAGCTTCATCATTAAAGATGCCCAGTTTGGTCTACATTGGACAAAACTAATGTTATGATTTTCCTGCAGCCCTTTTGTAGTCTCATCCAAATCCACGGACACAACCGCGCTCGGCAGAGAGACAAACTAGGACACATCCTGGAGGAGTTTGCCACACTGCAAGACGAGGTGTGCGTGCGTGCGCCCAAATTCTTGACTAAGAGTGTGAACATGTGTTGCTGTTCAGCGGTTAGTTTGCTTGGCTTGTGGCACTGACCATCTGAGGTGTGCTGTCTCCTCCTGCAGGCAGAGAAGGTAGATGCTGCGCTGCACAGCCTGCTGATGAAACTGGAACCCCAAAGACAGCACTTAGCCTGCCTGGGCACCTGGATCCTCTACCACAACCTGCGCATCATGATCCAGTACCTGCTGAGCGGCTTTGAACTGGAACTCTATAGCATGCACGAATACTACTACATCTACTGGTGAGGGGGGTGAGCATTAGGTCTCCAGGTGGGTTTCACTGTAGTGTGTACACCAGACTGAGGTGTATGTGTGTATGTGTAGGTATCTGTCAGAGTTCCTGTATGCCTGGCTTATGTCCACTCTGAGTCGGGCCGACAGCTCTCAGATGGCTGAGGAGCGCCTCCTGGAAGAGCAACTGAAGGGACGCAGCAGCAAGAAAACCAAAAAGAAGAAGAAAAGTCAAGGAGGTCAGTCCTTATCCAAACATCCAGTACTGCCATTAAGTAGGATCCACTACCTTTCAAAGGTTTGGAGTCACTTAGAGAATAGGCTTCGTTTTCTATGAAAACATATATGAAATGACCAAAATGAATAGAATATATAGACAGTGATACGGTTAGAATTAATGAAATTAATAATTGTCTTTCAAACTTTGCTTTCCTTAAATAATATTAAGTTTGCAGCAATTGAAGCCTTGCAGACCTTTGGCATGCTAGTTGTCAATTTATTGAGGTAATCTGAAGAGATTTCACCCCATGGTTCCTGAAGCTCCTCCCACAAGTTGGATTGGCTTGATTGGCACTTATTACATATCGTACGGACAAGCTGCTCCCACAACAACAGCTCAGTAGGGTTGAGATCCAGTGACTGAGCTGGCCACTCATTATAGACAGAATACTAGCTGACTGCTTCATCCCTAAACAGTTCTTGCCGAGTTTGGAGCTGTGCTTTGGGTCCTGTTCTAGGAGGAAGGGTATGGAATGGTGTTGCAAAATGTAGTAGCCTTCCTGTAATAAATCCTTTATACAAAAATCTCCCTCTATACCACCACCAAAGCAGCTCTCCAGACATCACATTGCCTCCATCATGCTTGATAAATGGAATCAAGCACTCCTCCAGCATCTTTTCATTTGGTCTGCGTCTCACAAATGTTCTTCTTTGTGATTTGTCTGTCCGTAACACTTTTTTACTAATCTTGCTCTGTCCAGTGCCTGTGTTTTTGCCCATCTTAATCTTTTTATTGGCCAGTCTAAGCTGTCTTTCTTTGCAATTTCTGCCTAGAAGGCCAACATCCCAGTCACCTCTTCATTGTTGATGTTGAGATTGTGGTTTTGTGGGTAATATTTAATGAAGTTGCCAGATGAGGACCTGTGAGGTGTCTTTCTCAAACTAGACACTAATGTATTTGTCCTCTTGCTCAGTTGTGCACCAGGGCCTCCCACTCCACTTTATATTCTGGTTAGAGCCAGTTTACTCTGTTCTGTGAATGGAGTAGTAATACTGTATTGTACAAGATCTTTAGTTTCTCGTCAGTTTCTCACATAAAATAGCATTCATTTCTCAGAAAAATAATCAACTGAGTTTCAATAGTTCTCTGTTTCTGGACATTTTGAGTCTGTTATCGAATCCACAATTGCTGATGTTCCAGAAAACTCATCTAATCTGGAGGCCAGTTTTATTGCTTCTTTAATCAGCACAACCATTTTCAGCCGTGTTATCATTTCAAAAGGGTTTTGTAGTGATCAATTAGCCTTTCAAGTTATTAACATGGATTTGCAAACATAATGTGCCACTGGAATAGAGGAGTGATGGTTGCTGATAATGGGTCTATATACACCTAGGTAGATCAGCAATTTCCAGTTACATTAACAATGTCTACACAGTATTTTGGATCAATTTGACGTTGCTTTAATGGACAAAAAATTTGCTTTTCTTTTAGACCCCAAACTGTAAAACAGTAGTATATATTTGCTTACCACGCAGTCCCCTCCTGTTGTGTAGGAGTCACTTGAATTCAGGGTCCAACCTGAATTCACTAAACTGGTGTTTATCTGCAGCTCGCCCCCTCAGCAGAGAGATCACCATGAGCCAAGCCTATCAGAACATGTGTGCTGGCATGTACAAGGTAGGTGTATATACACATATACTCTGTACTCGACCGTGCCCCGGTTCCAGACCCAATGTCTGTGGAGAATGTATACCTAAGTTGACCGACCTCCGACCTGTCTCTGTTGGTGCAGACTATGATAGCCCTGGATATGGACGGGAAGGTACGGAAGCCCCAGTTTGAGTTGGACAGCGAGCAGGTGCGCTACGAGCATCGCTTTGCCCCCTTCAACAGTGTGGTCACTCCCCCACCAGTCCATTACATCCAGTTCAAGGTACAGTAGGCGATGCCAACTTGCTTAAGATTGTATGTTTCATATATAAATACATGCAATTTACAACAATCCCATTCAATGCACTGACCAGGTATGGGTGCAAAGTGCACCTAAAACATCTGGTTAGGCTTCAGTAAATGGTTGACGCCAGCATGAGCAGCGTGTGGGTTTCTCTATTCTATTGTAACGCAGATCTGCTGATCTGTGCAGTGTGCCATTGCATTAAAGACAACCTGAAATGTGACCCGTTGTGTGTCCGCTGTAGGAGATGTCCGATCTGAAGAAATACAGTCCTCCTCCCCAGTCAGCTGACCTCTACATGGCGGCCAGTAAACACTTCCAGCAGGCCAAACTCATCCTGGAAAACATCCCCTGTCCTGACCCAGAGGTCAGCAAGCCTTGTGACCCCTAACAGTATACTGTAGTAGCAGCATTAGAATTATTTGTGACTCCATTTCTAGAAGATGGTGGGTTTCAATTTAGACCCACTACTGGATGTTCTGACATCCCTTTGGATTAGAGCATTCACTGTTTCATTATCCATTAATCTAGAATGGACTTTTGGAGTAAGTGTTTGTTTTTCTGCAGGTGAATCGCATCCTAAAAGTGGCTAAACCCAACATTGTGGTCATGAAGCTACTTGCTGGAGGACACAAGAAGGAAACCAAGGTAATGGCACAATGAGCAAAACATGCTAGAAAATATTAGAATAAAGTCAGAGGCATTAGTATTGTTTGTGGATAATGAAACGATACTCCCCATCTTTAGGTACTACCAGAGTTTGATTTCTCAGCTCACAAGTACTTCCCTGTGGTCAAGATCATCTGAATACCAGCCCTGCATAGCTATGGCAATTTCAAGCCAGTACAACCTACCTGATCCACCCAGATCAGTGACTAAAGGAAAATCAGTCTGTGTTGCTGAGACCGAAACAGACCGTTGCTGAAAGATTAGCAGTTCCATTTATCTGTTGTTCGGTCTTCACCCACACTGGACCATTGAACGGACTTTCCAAAGGACAGAAGAACCACATCCACCACAATTCCCAAAAAACATCTGTGGTATTAAAATGATTTATTTTGTCATTGTCATACACTTAATAAAAACCTGATTATTTAAGAACTCAGAACATTTCTTCAGACAACGAAACAAAAACATTGTAACAAAACATTTTAAGGGCAAAAAAAATACATTGTACAAAATCAAACCTACAGTATCCACAATTAAAATATTTTCTCTAACCATCATTTCCATTTGAAGGACCCTGCTATAACCATGACAAATCAATGTATGGTTTTGAAACATTTACATTTGCTAGTCTGTCTGGTACACAGACCACATTGTCAACATTATTTCTTTAAGAATTCAATTAACTAATTAATAAGTTACAAAATATTTCCTCTTATGAGCAGGACACATGACCAACAATTTTTTATAATCCTTACAAAAATGTTAAAACAGCCTAATTACATTTTCTAGGTCACACTTATCCATGTAACTCAATTACATGTTGCTTCAGAGAGAAGGTAAAATATGAAATTAGGCTTTTTCTACAGGTTTTTGAGACTACGGTAATATAACATTGCTTCAATGTCACTAACTGCCCTTTTACGTCAACAACTAAAGAGTGAATTAGAATCACTGAATATATGCAGATTAGGTGACGCATTCCAAGTTCAGTTCTCTAACAGCTTTATCTGGGTTGTGTTCAGACTGCCGTCTCAGTTCATACGTCATTCATGGTTACTGAGTTCTGCAAGCCAAAGCCTGTTTCCAAGTTTTCCAGAAAAGAATATATACATTCACTGCATAAGACTTGAGAATATTAAGGCAAGCTGTGAGATGCTTTCACTAAAACAGCAGAGTCTGTCGTGCTGCAGTAGTCTTGATCATATCCAGTTCTTCCTTGTTTGGACTGTAAATGTGAAGAAGGTCTGAGCCTACATCTTTTGTCTTAACACCTTACAAGACCAACAATATGATTATTTACTATGTGGTTTTACCTCAGAACTGAGCGAGCGCTGCTTGTTTGTCAGCTTCAAACTCTCCCTCATTCTCATCGTCTCCGTTGTAGTCCGCCAGCTCCTCCTGCATTTCCCGCTCGGCCTCCTTATCTGTGAACACATCAGCATCATCAAGGGAACTTCAATTAAAACCTACAGGCGCATCGCAAAACAATTGAATGTCATGGAGAAGTGAATTTTTTCAGTAATTCAAATAAAAAAGTGACACCTTCATATATTCTAGATTCATTTCACAAAGTGAAACATTTCAAGCCAATTTTGTTTCAATCTAGATGATTATGACTTACAGCTCATGGAAATAAAATATTCAGTATTAAAATATTAGAAAAAAATAAATTGTAAATCATAATACAGAAATGTCAACCTGAGAAGAGCTCTAATCAGCTAATTAACACAACACCTGCAAAGGTTTCCTAAGAAAGTTGACCGCTGCATTGTTTCTGGACTTGATAGAACACAGTGGACCATCACCAGCAGATGGCACCCCAAATCATCACTGACTGGAAACTTCACACTGGACAATCAACTTGGATGGATTCTGTGCATCTCCACTTTTCCTCCAGACTCTGGGAACTTGAATTCCAAATGAAATGCTAAATATACATTAATAAGAAGAAAGGACTTTGGACCACTGAGCAACGATCCAGTTCTTTTTCTCCATCGCCCAGGTTAGACGCTTCTGACGTTGTCTCTGGTTCAGGAGTGGCTTGACACTAGGAATGTGACATTTGAAGCCCATTTCCTGGACACGTCTTTGTGTGTGTGGCTCTTGATGGACTGACTCCAGCCTCAGGCCACTCCTTGTGTAGCTCCCCCAAGTTCTTGAATGGGGCTTTGCAAGGCTCCTCACAAGGCTGAGTTCATCCCTGTTGCGTGTGCACCTTTCTCTACCACACTTTTCCCTTCCAGTCAATTTTCCATAAATATGCTTTGATACAGCACTCTGCAAACAGCCTGCCCTTTCAGCAATAAGTGTCAATGAATGTCTTCTGGACACCTGTCAAGTTAGCCGTCTTCCCCATGATTGTGTTTATGTGTACCGATGACTCATGGAGTTAATTAGCTAATTAGAGCTCTTTTCAGGCTGACATTTTTGTACTTTTGTTATTCTATTTTGAGATACTGGATCTTTGATTTACATCTAGATTTACACAAAACATTTTACTGTTTCACTTCATGTGTAATTAATCTAGAGTATGGTACAGATAAAAATGAACTTAACACAATCTTTGAAGAAAATGTATGCGCCTGTATGACAAGATCAGGAAAAACTGCTGCCCGTTTAAACTGCATGATTTGGAAGTATGTTCAGTGGAACCCTTCTAACCTCCCTCCTACACAGCAGACTTCAATACATGTGAGCACTGGTGATTTAAAAGGACCCATCAGAGAGCTGTTCTTCTATGTCATTTCCTGTCCTACGTTCCACCGGACACACATGCACGCGATGTCTCTGAATCGCAGCTGTTAAAACACCATAGACATATGAGGCATTGTCTGGTGACGTAGATGATCTGTATTGAAAAATATAGCACTCATCTTATGGCAATGGGGAGCTGGGTTCTAAAATATAATAAATGAAAACGTAAAGAATGTGTTCTATTGAGAAGCTCAAGAATATGTGAAACTTGACAAATTATCCAATAGAATACCATCATCATCATTTTATGGTCAAAAAAAAAAAGCAGCAAAAATGGTGAGCCCTATTTCAGTTTATGCATTTGCAATGCAACCACCGGATATTGTGAGGAAGAATGCAATGTATTTCTAATTAGTAAACATCATACTGGGGGTCATGACATCTAAAATAAAATCCTTCCGGGAAATGGCAGAAAACAATTTCACCTCATACAGAGAAATCGAAGGTAATACTTCTGGATTTGCCAGTTTACAATGAAATGCTGTAGATCACAGACTGAAATGACCTAACAGCAGGTCAACTAAGTGAATGCAGCAGGTCAAGCCTGGGGATGAGGTTAGGAACTCACCTATCTTTTCCGCCATCTGGTTGGGTTTGTCAAGGTCGACCCCGCCCACAATCTGCTCATCTGCGTCATAATCCTCCTCAGGATCCTCCACCTTCTCCTGACCAATAAGAGCCTCCTCTGCCTTCCTCTGACTAAGCTGAATGTCATCAGCACCAAGGTCCGCGCCTGTAAAGGACAAAGATTATCGCCTGTTAGTCTGTGTCTCTACACAGGCTTCACATTTTGCTGCCGTGAAATGTGATCTCAGACAGGTATAAGGCTGTTTGATGTCCATCCATACCCTCTATATGGGGGTCTCCTCCATGTGTGTCCATCACCTCCAGCTCACTGTTCTCAGTCATGTTACTTTTCCGAAGCATACGGACCCCCTCGGTTCCCCTTACAGTCTCTGGATTCGCCCTCTTGACATCAGTGGGTGGTGGGGACACTTTCAGGGATAGTACAGGAGCTGGACAGAGACCATTCTCCAGTGAGCATCATAAACACTGACAAAATAAATAATTACCGTGGGTACAAAAAGTCTACACCCCTTAATTAAAAATGTAATGGCTGAAATCAAGACAAATTGTGTTAAACCTTTTTTTCACATTAAATTAAAAACATGTTGGGCTTTGAGTGATCATGTTTGACCCAAACAACAAACATTAACAGCAGCATTTCCTGTAATTACACAATATAAAAAAACTGTTTTTAGTCGTTCTTAGGGAATGGGGTGTCAATTTATTCCTGGTTATATACACGATATTAAACACATTTGAAATATAATGCAAGTATTATTTGTTTTGTTGAATATCAACAGTATTTGTGTTTTACCTCATGTTCTAAAATGTCTGAAAACAACAGTGGCTGGGATTCAAATCACGCAAAAGCAGCATATCGACTTTGTTTTTATAATGACCTTGTTTTGGTTTTGTTTAAGGTTTGTAAAATGGCAATGAACCCAATGTATTTTTCCAGGCTTATGACCTACACAGATTTAACTTTAACATTGTTTTTAGGGATGAGTTTGAGTACCCTAACTTGAATGTGTCGGATTTGTTTGGAAAAGCCTTCACCTGTTATGTTGTGCTTATCTTATTTGTTTGGGTGTGAAGCAATTCAGTAACACATGGACATGTTTTTCGATCATTTTGTTAAACTGATAACACTGCATGGCATTAGCCAACCGCATTGCACTAATATAAAGATTTTTTTTTAAGATTAGGAAATCCCTTCAAGAATGTATGACAGGGTAAGATAAAGCTAATAAGAGAGGCTACAAAGAAACCAATGGCAATATGAAAAGAGCCTTGTCAAAAACTGGGCAATCCTTGCATTGTGCAATTCTCCACAAGTCAGAGGTAGAAAAACAGGAGGCAATTTCTCACAAAAAAGAACATCAAAGTCTGTTTACATTTTGCAAGAAGACACATTCAATCTCTCAAACCCATGTGAGAAATGTATTATGGTGAGATGAGAACTATTTGCCCTTAATTCCAAAAGATATGTTTGGTGTAAAGCCAACACGACTCATCACATTTAGTACAGATTAACTGCAGTATTGGCCAAGGGCTGTGCTATGTATACTAATGGAACCAAGCCACTGACGACTTTTCATCAATCATCTATTTGTTTTTAAGTTAAATTGTCTTCTTTACAAAATCTTATTAAAGGAATGTTTTGATATGATTTGTGATTCAACCTTTACAAAAGCCGCATTTCCATTAAGGGTATTTAGACCTTTTATCCACTGAATGGGAACCTCAATTACAAACAACCTAATTATCTTCAAGACATGATATAATTTCCTATGGGGTAAAAATCTAACATTGACAATCATAATGTTATGGTGTGTATGTGCAACACCAAGTCAAATGCAAGCTAAGAAGTGAGAGTGATGGTATAAAATAAAAGAATCCTTCCTGTCCTGCACCTTTGTCTACTAAGATCTCATTGGTCTCCAGCTCTGAGGCTTTGAGATCTGCTGCCAGGCTATTGGCCACTGATGGTTCAGGGATGTGGCCATTGACAGGCGTGGTCTTGGTGTCATCCAGTACGGTCTTCCCAAGGTCCTCTTCTTTATCTGACGTGACCTTCACAGCTCCCCCTTTCTGTGTGGAAGCTGTATTGTTCTATAAACAGACAAGGGTTTCTTAACCAATTTCATATCTTCTGTATTTTTCCATTTGATAAGCAAATTATATTTCTAGGAATACATAAAAACACTGGACAGCTTAGGGTGTCTTGGGGATAGATGGAGTCTATAGTTAACTGAACTCTGTATGTGGGATCAATTGTCATGCAGGCCTTTTACTGGTGCCTACATGTGCTAGTTGAGTTGGCCTGTTAATGGGGATGTTTAAAGGTCAGCAATGTGAGCATGAACAAGATACAACCATGGTTACTGGTTTACCTGGGAGCCTGAGGATGGTTTAATCTTCTCTAGTTTCTTCTGCACTTCTTGCTTGGCTGCAGCCACTTTCTCAGCACATTCCTCCCTCTGTGCCAGTATTTGAGTATTACACTGAGTCCTACAGACAGACACACACAGGTCATGATTTGAGAGCAATACAACATATCCTAAATAAGTGGGATACATTATTCTTTTTCTAACACACCTTCCAGAAATATATTGGCTCTATATAGTTAAATCCCTTACATGTCGTAAGTGAGTTTTTTGTTCAGGGTGTTCAGACTGCTTGAGCAGCTCTGAAACTCTTTCTGACATTTGCCAAGGTCTTCCTTTAGCATGTGAAACTGACCTGGAAAGACAGACAAATTATATGGTAGTATTTTTCCAAACAAAAAAGGCTGATAAAATTTGATGGACAATAAGATTGAGACACACAGAATACAAAAAGATATACAGGAAGACAGAAGAAAACAAACAGGATCTTACTTTTTAGGTCCTGTATTGTTTTAGTACTGGAGGAGATATTAATTTGCTGGCTTGCCTAAAGGAAAACACAGGACTTTATAGGGTATGCTTGTTTGTTAATGTTTGTGCACACAGTAGGCAAATATTTAACAGACATTCCCTTTTGTTGCAGTTAAGGGGTCACAGCTTTTCTGGGAACACACACACCCCCACCCACCTCTGTGTAAGGAAACAACACACCTGAACCAGTGTCTAAGGGAACACACCTGAACCAGTGTCTAAGGGAACACACCTGAACCAGTGTCTAAGGGAACAAACCTGAACCAGTGTCTAAGGGAACACACCTGAACCAGTGTCTAAGGGAACACACCTGAACCCGTGTCTAAGGGAACACACCTGAACCCGTGTCTAAGGAAACACACCTGAACCAGTGTCTAAGGAAACACACCTGAACCATTGGTTCTAAGGGAACACACCTGAACCATTGGTTCTAAGGGAACACACCTGAACCATTGGTTCTAAGGGAACACACCTGAACCAGTGTCTAAGGGAACACACCTGAACCAGTGTCTAAGG
>JACXGJ010006549.1:0-33927 GCA_016801105.1 Esox niger | reverse complement strand
CCCCCCCCCCATACACACACAGACCGTCCGCATAATTAGCACTGGGATAATCTGGGTCATTGCCCTCTTCTCTCCATTATGAAATGAGTGTGTGGATTAATCTAATGTAACAAGCATTTCCTTCCACGCACAAGCAAATTATGCTTCTCTACTTGTCAGCAGCTGACACCCCAGTCCTCAGCTGTTTGCATGTGTGTGTTTTTGTACAACCCTGTTTCCAAAAAAGTTAGGATGCTGCGTAATACACAAACAAAAACTGAATTCAACGAGGTACAAATCATGTATATCTACAGTGAGGGAAAAAAGTATTTGATCCGCTGCTGATTTTGTACATTTGCCCACTGACTAAGAAATTATCAGTCCACAATTTAATGGTAGGTTTACTTGAACAGTGAGAGACAGAATAACAACCACAACAACAATTTTATTAAGTTAAGGCATAAGAGTTAGGTTAAGGTTAGGATTACATTTATGGTTATGGTTAAGTTTAGAGTTAGGTAATATGGATTTCTGAGTCTGGGTTATGTCAAATGATAGGGTTATGTAAGTGTGCGATCCTCCTTTTGCTATACATGTGGGGACCAGAAATCAAACATCATTAATTTGAGATGCAAGCATTCATTGGGATTAGGCATTAGGGTTAAAGTGATCTCATCCCCTGCTACTGAGCACAGCCCGGAGCATCGACCATTTTAACCTGGCTTTTAGGGGGTCTGTATCATTCTACGTAATTACTCATTTTTCTATTTTGTGAAGGAAAATATCGAAAAGTGCAGCATTAAATGGATCTGCATTTCTGATGATTGATGATGTAAACTGAGAATTGTATTCAATCCAGTCGAGCCTGAGCCACTTCATATATTCAAGTAAATGATGAAGTTGAACTGCCTTGTTATATTACAGCTCAACTGTCTCACAGCAATATTACACTGTAGTGGTTGGTGCATGGGTGCACAAGTATGTGTGGGTAACAGACTCCAGGAGATGGTTGGTCAATAGACTCCATAAAACCATTGTCTGTCGCTGAAGGAATGGTTGGCTATAAAGGCCATGTTGATTGAAGTGGTCCACTAGACCTTCCATGAATTTGGGCAGAAGTGTCATGAAATGAGATCTGGCCTAAAGGTTTGGTTATTGATGTTGAAGTTTGGATCGTATGGTGTGATCCATGTCTATTTGTACCTGTTTGTGGTTAGGGAAGGCCAGGGGTTAATTCTGTGTGTGTGTGCAAGCGTGCATGTATTTCATCATAGTGTACGCTACTGAGAAAAACAGTTTGTATGCCGTGATTATTAATTGGGACTCATCTAACATGGCTACTAATTGCTCGAGCACAAACCAATATGTGCACGACCCTTTATACACTCTTAATAATTGAATTAGTCTTTCCAGTTCAGTTAACCTCATTCTCAATTCTAACATCATCTTATATGGTCTTACAGTTTTCAGGAAAACTAACAAGGTCATAACCTTTTTCATGTTTGTATTATTGCACTAATTTACTCCCACTAGGTATGTGTGTGTGTGTGTGTGTGTGCGTGCGTGCGTGCGCGTGTGTGTGTGTCTGCCCTCTGGGCTTAAATGAAGAGAGATTGTATAATGAGCCTATCTTGGCTGACATTTCTCTTTTAATCATGTGGATGAGAAAACTTCTGTCACACACACCTGCATGTAGACAAACACACACAGTTGCTCTGTGCTTCGTGGTTTGATAGTTACAAGAGGAACATTCCAGAGTGAAAAGGCAAGTATCTAAATATTACCTTTAATGCCCTGCTCTTTCCACAGAGTCCATCCGAGACTAATCTACTATCACTAAGCCCTCACTGCAGCCCCCACTCCCTCTTTGAAATGGTAAGCGTGTGTGTGTGTGTGTGTGTGTGTGTGTGTGTGTGTGTGTGTGTGTGCACGTTCAACACTAAAGCACTGCCAGTGTAAGGCAGGCAGTATGCAATGCCAGAGGCCTACAATATTTAGTTCACAGCAAACTGTCACTACCAAAGATGCAATCCAAAAGTCAACATATTTTTGAAACATTAACTCTGAGTGTTTATTTTGAATATGGAGCAAGTGAAATCCTTAGGTATGTTGCATTATTGTCCATATTGTGCTGAATGTCAACTAAAACTCTCAAAAAGGGCTAAGCTCATTCCTTACTAATAACTATCACATTTACTTATCTCAGTTTTTATCAATATAAAGGATTCCAGCGATAAGCTTTAGAAGATGTGGTTTCATTAATCCTGGGAGCATTGCTCCTGGCACTTGGTTTTAAGCTCTGGGATCAAAAAACGAGTTGCTGAAAAGATTAGAAATCGGAGATAATTCCTTTGAAGAAAATGGCAGCAATACTGATGAGATGCCTCTCTTGAAATTATACTATTATTCTTCAATAATTGTGATTATATTATTTTTGGTAACACTTCACATGAAGGATAGCAACACAATGCATTATGACGCTGTAATAACCATGTCATTACATAAAACGACAGCTGACCTGTCATAACCAGTTATAATATTGTCATAACGTCATCATGACACATATGTAAACTTAATTAGGATGCTATCGCACCTATGTCATGACATTCAATCATGGCGTAACTCGTCATAAGTTGTTAGAATATTGGCATGACGTGTGTAGACCTCTTATAAAAGTGTATGTTAGTTTATGACGCTACACTATTTTGCAGTATACAGTGGTTTATTCATGAATTTGCACTATTATAATTGTGCATGGATGGAATTCACATGTACCTGCCAGAATGCTCTTGTTAATGACTGGGATGAATATAAGTGCCGATTTCAGGAGCATTACAAGAGATAAGACACCAACTTTGGGACTGATATGATGCTGACTGTACTAACGCTTCCTGACAGTTTCATGAGGTGTATTTTGCTGTTCAAAATGAAGCACACAGATTAGTAACGGTAAAACATGAGATATTAAGTCAAATGTATGCATTATGACTATCAGAATCAAATAAGTATCTGTCACGGTCCCGGCCAGCTGGGGCCGTTTCGGTCCGTGTTTTCTGTATGTTAGTGATCTGTCTTGTCCTTGTTTCTGTTGATGAGTGTATTTAGTTCACCTGTGTTTTGCCCCCACCTGTTTCTGTTCTGCTGGTTAGTCTGTGTATTTAGTTCAGTCAGTTTCTCCCTGTGTTTGTCGGATCATTGTTGCTGTTATTGTCATGCCATGTCGCTCCATGTTTGATGTCTGCTCCTGCTCCTGCTCCTGCTCCTGCTCCTGCTCCTGCTCCTGCTCCTGCTCCTGCTCCTGCTCGCCCAGTTTTTGTTTGTTTTTGTGTAGTGCACGGCACTCGGTTTTGTTTTACTTTTAGTTAACATTAAAGTCCTCCCCTGAACCCCTGCATCTGCCTCCATCTCCCTTTTTGGATTTTTGTTGGATTCCCCACACCTCCATCGTGACAGAATGATCCGACCAAACATGGCCCAAGCGGAATTGGTTCCCTTTCGTCAGGCGGTCGCCTCTCGCGGGACCAAATTGGAAGAACAACAGGCTGCGCTGCTCAATATACTGGGCAGTCTACACACCCTCTCGGCAAGTATTACTGCCATCCAGGTCCAGCTGAGTGTTCCGCGGCCCGCACCTGATCCTGTTCCGCGGCCCGCACCTGTTCCGCGGGCCCCCGCCGGCGCTCCTGACCCGCCTGACCCTCCCGCTCCCTGTCCTTGCAGAGTGGCGGGGCTTCCGCCCGTTCTTGTTCCCGGTCCCCGTCCCCATGCTGAGCCCCGGCCTTGGTGTCCCGCCCGCCCTCCCCTACCTTGTTTGGCGCTTCCGTGTGTCTGCGCCTTAGGGGGGGGGTACTGTCACGGTCCCGGCCAGCTGCGGCTGTTCCGGTCCGTGTTTTATGTATGTCTGTGATCTGTCTTGTCCTTGTTTCTGTTGATGAGTGTATTTAGTTCACCTGTGTTTTACCCCCACCTGTTTCTGTTCTGCTGGTTAGTCTGTGTATTTAGTTCAGTCAGTTTCTCCCTGTGTTTGTCGGATCATTGTTGCTGTTGCTGTCATTGTCATGCCATGTCGCTCCATGTTTGATGTCATGCCATGTCTGCTCCTGCTCCTGCTCCTGCTCGCCCAGTTTAAGTTTTTGTGTAGTGCACGGCACTCGGTTTTGTTTTACTTTTAGTTAACATTAAAGTCCTCCCCTGAACCCCTGCATCTGCCTCCATCTCGCTTTTTTTTTTTTGTTGGATTCCCCACACCTCCATCGTGACAGTATCAGTCCCATTATCATGTCTAATTACTTAATGCTCCTGAAATGTGCTCTTACCTTCATCCCAGTCATCAGAAACAAGATTCCAGTAGGTACACATCTACATTCCATATGTGTACAGGTAGAATTATTTCATGCAAATTGGCTGACATACTTTTATGAACTTTAATACCACAAAATTATTGACATTTTCTTTAGGTTATTTCTTAGGGGTTTGTCAGGTTAGCCTTGGGTAGTGAATTTTATGACACAAAACAATGTCACAAGAAGTCTACATGCGATGTTACATGTGTCATGACGATACTATTAAAGTATTGTAACAGGTTGTGTCTGTTATTACATGTTATATACTGGGTTCTTCGAATTCTGAATGCTGGTTGGCTGATAGCTGTTGCATATGACATTGTACACTACGGCTATTACATCATACCGCTTCTTACTGCTGTTACTACATTGGTAACTGGTATATGTGCAATAAGGCATCTTGGGGGTTAGTGCCGCAATGAGTTCCGCCTAAGAACAGCTCTTAGCCACGGTACGTTGGCTATTTACCACACCCCTTGTGCCTTATTGTTTACTTATGATTTGCTTTATGAGAGCATCATGACACATTATGACACACTCAGTCTTAAAAAGTGTGACCTAATTTGTTTTGTATTTAGTAAAGTACATAAGTTCCTCTCATGGACAAGAATGTTTACACGTTTGATCTTCATGTGAAAATATCAGTCCACATCAATTAATACCTATCTGTCAATGATATATACTGTATGGATTCATCTACAGTACATCCCTTTTCAAAAGGCATTCGAGGTGAAAGCTAAATTTGCATTTACAGAGTATACCACTGAAGGCAAAAGCTTTTACATGATACAGTAATATCCATATTCATGAAGGGGGAGGAGAGTCAGTGTCACTAATGTAATCAGCTGTTCTGTCCTCAGTGGTCTGTATGGTCGTTTTGTGTCTACAATTTTGTCCACTATGCGATCAGTTTATCAAACCCAACCCCATATTAACTCATAGCCCTTTAGTATGGCTAAAGGCATATAATGACTACACTCCCTGTCTTTAAATTCAATCAGTGTACAGAGGTGTGCAGAACCAGGAACCAGGAAAATGTGTGGAATCACACAGCAATAAAAGCATTTTAACTCAAAAAGAAACCATAAAATTATATTTACTTCAACAAACGTGATTAAGCTTGATCATTGCTTTCTGGAAAAAGCTCTCAATTATCTGAAGGTACGTGGAGATCTGCAGCCTCTTTCAGCAGTTTCTCCCCATTGGGTACTTCTGTCCAAATGTAATCATTTCAGTCAGCCCAAGCTGTGACCAAAACATCTTGTTAATTTCCTCCTCATGAAGTCTTCAACAATAACAGCAAATTCTACAGAATTATGAAATACAGTAGGCTACAGTATAATCCACTCACACTGGATTTTCCAGACTTTAGTAAATGAAGGTCCAGATCAAGGCACTGAGATCCAAGTAAATAAGAGTCTACAAACAAATGGAACAACCGAACAGCATTGTTCTAGAATTGAACTCTAGAATGTAAAAGTTTTTTCTCTACTGTTCATGACACATTATTGTTTCAGGGTTGTTTTGACAAACTACAGTACACATGAACTCCACAGGTGCCAATGGAGTTCTGGTCAAAACTTAATTACTGGAAAACATTGTTTGTAATGAAGAAGAAAATCAGTAGAAAAGCCTTTAGTCATAATGTTGACGTCGCCTGGCGGACTTTTCATACCGTATAACGTCAGCTTACTATATAAGATTTAGGGAAGTTCACCGTATTTAAGCAAACTAATTATAACATTGATAGCTATCTTTGACTGACTGGTAGCTAATGACAATGGTGTCATCTGTAGTACATTTGATTATATAATAATGTTGGCAAAGAATGTTAGAAATGTAATCCAATTTACAAACTATACAGTTCAATTCAGGTAATTAACCCCAGTTCAAAATCCTTAGTCCCTTTTTCAACTTTTGACCATGATTATTGTTGTGGAGTCTGTCAATTGTTGGAGGCATTAGCAACTACGTACCAGAGTGATAGAGGTGAAACCCTTGAGTTCTATTGCCAACATGCAGATAGAGTCTGCGGTGGACAAAAGACTGAATATTGCATGAGATTGAATATTGCCCAGTGCTGCATGTGGCTGAAAATGCTTGTTTCACGCTGTGATGCTCCCTACTGATTCAACCCCTTTTGAATATGCAAATACGCCCCACGTCTTAATGATATGTGTAAATATGCATGAAGACAAACACACACACACACACACTCAAGACACACAAAATCAACTGAATTGGAACCATCAACACAAGATCTGACTGTCTGATTGGATAGATGACGATGATGTCAGATGGGTTAGAGACATTATTGTCCTTTCTTCCAATATTTTTTTCTTCCTTCCTTGCTTACGTATTATGTTGATTGGGTTGTTTTGGTGTGACAAGCACATTCCACTCTTCATGGTTTGTGTTATTTAACAATGTAACTTTCCAAAGCTAGTTTAAGCATGCAAGCATTAAACCAATGAAGTACATTTTCCATGATGCAGCATAACCTATTTACAAAAGTAATTTTTGACAATTACTGATTTTAAATAAAAGAACACTTGACATTTATTCATCTAGAATGTGATTTCAACAGTTCCTTTGAATTCATTGGGTGACTGTTCAGCTGAAACAGCGGAATGGAAAACACAGCCCTGCACTTCTTCTGTGATTGTGTTTTCTGTCATTGTAAACAGTTGACGAAACAAGGTCATAGGTCAGGTGACTAGCAGCACTAGACCCTGGTTATATGACAATAAACCGCAAGCCAGTGAACGTGTGAATCACAGGATAGACCAGTTCCATTTTCTTTGGTTTTTTGTTCTTTCCAGTGTCTATGTCATTCACAGTTCTGAAAGAACTGGATGAAAGAACGATCACAGCCTACTGGAAGGACTAGCTATCATTAAAAACCATTCCAGAAACATTTGATTGTATGAATATAGAACAGTATGCTAATTTTATTAGTTTTCTTCGTTGCAAGGACTGCTTTGATGAATGGTCTGTGAATATATCTGATCTCTCCCTTCTTTGACAGTCGATATTATTAGTCTTCATCTCTGGTATTTGTTTGTCCCTCTGTGTACGCCCTCTTCAGACCCCCAGCTGTGTTTCTGTCACTGGACAGACACATCACACACTGTACACACACACACACTGCCCCATATACCCAGACACACAGAGAAACACACACACACACACAGACAACAGAAACATTCAGAGCAATGCAGAAACACAGTTCTGTATGTGTTCACACAGGAACACAGTGGTTCTGTACTGTTGCACACACAAACGTTACTGGGGATAGAGAAGGTCTCTACTCACTGGAGACATATATCTCGTTTACCTATAGATCAACAGCACTGTCCCAGTCCCACAACCACTAGAGACAGAGGTGATGAGAGAGGATAGGTCAAATGGGATACTGCCCCCAGTGATACGTGAAAGAAGCAGACACTCAGCACCAAACCACAAGTACTCTAACACAGACCCAAGTGAATGCCCAAGGCAAGGACTTTTTTAAGCGTACACACACACACACACACACACACACACACACACACACACAAACTGTAAGTGCAGCAGAAAATTGATGTTTGGATGTTGGCAGAGTCACAGATGAATAAATGAACAGTTTAAAATCCATGACTGCTAGGTTCAAAACAGAATGAGAGTCCTGCCCACAGCCCTGTAAACAGGCACTCAGGGGCTTCCCAAACTGCACTAGCCAGGGAATGAGGTATCATTTGGGACTGTCACAGGGTCAGAGTCTGCCTGCCGTGGGCTCATCTTCCTGGCCAAATGAGGTTGAATGCACAGAGGCAGCAGTGAACAGAATGCTGAGGCTCTTCGTGGTTTAGTGAATTGTATTGCAGCACCGGAGCAGTGCGCTGTGGTTCAAACCCTGGATGAAAAAAAGCATAGAAGTGAGAAGGGACAGTTGAGGAGTGAGGAGGAGAGGAACGACAGAGTCAGCAGGGGAGAGGGTGGAGAAATACTAGGGACGGGGACAGTGAAAGGGACAGGGAGGTGAGGCCTGGGAGGGATGGAGGTGTTAGTGAGAACCGGGGAGAAGGGGAGAGGAGGTGGTGGTGGTGGGGGGGGTCAGAGAGGTGCATGGTCATGTTCTTGGCAGCAGAACAGGACATTAATGCATGCAGTTTACAGAGATGGAGAGGGTATGACAGGGAGAGGGTCAGTCAGAGTTCAACAGAGACAGGGTTCTCAGGCATCGGTCAGGTTATAGACTGGGACTGAACCGTAGCTGTGGAGGTCCGCACGGGACCCAGTCCAACCACAAACTGTTTAATAATGACTAAAATCAATGGATGGCATTCATTTAGCAATTTTTCAGTCTAAATGTGTTTATTAGCATGATGACGTACTCCAGCATACTCTGACTTGGGGATTGGACATTTTCTTCCATGTTAACATGGCTACTGGTTTAAGCACCATTCCAAGTGTCCTTGCTGAGTTGATATAATAGCAACATTCACCACGAATCATCTAACAGTGGATCGCATATCACTGTTTAATAGTGACTAGCATTTGACAACCTTTGCCTCCCAATCTCTGGAATATAAGGCCCATAGGGCAATGAGTATAGCATCTAATGACCGTCCGTCTCTGACACTGAACCCATTTTGACCCAGCGACGGCTTGTGTTTCAGCTGTAGTGCTGAAACAGAACACACAGATAAGAGGAAAGACACACATATTGACTTTGCATAGGTTAGTTGATGAGGGAACATAATATCGATGGAATGGCCTGTAGGACCAAATGGTTTCTCAGCCAGTTAGGATAAAGTCCTCTGACACAAGCTTCTAACTTCAAGGGGAAAAACCACTGCTAGCCAGTTTCCCTAAATAATTATGAGTGAAGGAAGGTGTTTCAGACATATTAAGGAGGGACTAAATGTGTTTCAGACATAATTATATCAATTGAATTTTCAGATACTCTGGTGCTTGATAGCTAGTGTTGTTTGAGATTACAAAACAGCGGATTCTGATAACTGCAAACGCAATGATGCAAACGCAATGAAAACGCTGTGTGTTCTGGATATCGTTTCTACCAGTGAAACGTAGAAACGGTCGTATTTGTGTCAAGTGTTGAAATTCACCATTTAAATCACTCATATTATGAGTAGGGGCAATTTCCCTTTAACAGATCCCATACAGTGTCTAAATCCAAATTAACCCCACCAGAATCCTTTCCACCCTCGGACATTCATTTACGATCGAGTTCAAACATAACTCTGCCATTGCGCAAATGTTCCGAAGCTGAGGGATTTAAGATGAAGTAGGACGTAGAGCTTATTAGACCCTCCAGTAGCCACTTCTAGGAAGTATGCAATGACGCTGCATCCTTGAGCGAAGCTGAAATCCTAAATACTTTCTTAGCTTGCACTGCTGCCCAGTTCGACTGCCGTAACTAACCATGTATGACATGAAATTTGCTTATGCGGATTTTGAGACTTGACACAAATATAAACATGATACACATCTACAAATTTCACGTCTTCAAAAATTAAGGGAAGTCTTTGCTCATTTCAATGTTCGTGGTTGTTTTACTACTTGAACATGGGGTCACTAATGTGTCATAAAGTTGTTCAGTTAATCGATACACTCGCCAGTTTCTGGAAGTCCTCCTTAGGGTTTCGTCAGCAACACGTGACCATGAAGGGCACTCCGAGTAAGTAGGTGGGGGAGAGGGGCTTGTTAGGGACAGCCATATCCCAGTAACTACTAACCGCGATTGAATCGATATTGCGACATATATATTTTAGTTCGACTATTATACAAAGGTCATATCTCCTGTGATTTTTTAAATAGGGATTGTTTACGTGAAGCAATAGGACATCGGACGTCGGAATACCCCCTAATGATCCCCTCCCCAGTCCAAAACCTTGTCGCTCCAGATCAGCGGTCGAGCTCGGACGAGAGCAGCAAGTTCAGACGCGGTGCTCCGCTCTGCTCCGTACGTTTCCCTGTCTGCCGGTGGCGCTGAACGGTTACAGGCACGCGGAACGGAGGGGGGCTGGGATGCGCGTGAGAGAGAACCGGGCGAGAGAACCGGACAGAGGAGCGCGAGCTTGTAGCAGATTTGTTTCCCTTTCAAGGCGACGTGTTCGGGACAGAAAAGAGAACGAGATGGATAGAAGAATAAGCTTGAGTTTATATTCGTGAAAGGACGAATGTGTGGAATACAGCGAATAGAGACCGGATTTACGGTTTAATATCAACGGAAGAACTTATTTTACCCAAGGCACATCTGGAAATTGTCGTTCTTCAGACGTTCTCTGCAAGCAGCGGCTTTAGAGGTGAGGTTCCTAAATTAACATTGAATGCGAATCCTGTTTACGGAATGGATGCTGTTCTGCTTAAGAGGTCTAGGCCTCGTGCACATCAAGATTGTTCTGCTGTCAAGTAAACTTAATCTTAGAGCGCTTTGGTCTTGATGTGGTCATAGTCGTATTGTTTAGACCACATTTTTATCCGTTTCCAAGACGTACATATAAAGTTTTAAAAGTTCACAGGGTGATCTTAAATGGTAAGCATAACATTTCAAACTTATATTTTCATAGTATATGCATACTAATCAAGTCTCAATGCAAAGTTTCACGTCAGTTTTCCATTTTCTGAGTCATTTGATAACATTTGAAATCTGAAAAAAAAAGAAAATCGGGTTTTAAAGGGAGCCTGACTGCTCAACACTAAACTAGATTGTACCCTGATGAGTACCCTTTTCTCCCTTCTACAATTTCGTCATATCCAATTGTATTTGAGGTCCTTTATCAAATCATGAACCGACATAAAAGATTTAAAATGCAGTTAATACTAAACGGTTATTTAAACTAGAGAACCTGTGCTACAGTGACTGCAAGTCAACTGTGTTCCCACACTGTTTTCAAGACACACAAACACTAATTAGCTTCAGGATCCTGGCCAACACACCTATCCATACTCAAATAAAAAATACCAACTGACTGTTCAGGAATACATTTATGTGAATTTCTACATGTGAATTAAAAAAAAGAAAAATTCAGTGCTTTGAATTCAGTGAAAAGCCATATTCACAGCACGGGGGAACATGCAGGCAGTGGTACAGTATGTTGTTGACATTACAGTGGAGTGGACAGGCTCCTGCTATAGTTCCACATCAAAGCTCACATGATGCAGCCGTGTCTAAACCCTGCTGTCGCCACATAATCCTTGCCTACAGCAAACACACAGGACCCAAGAATATTAAACCTGTTTCAATATGTGACTGATCTACTAACTGATTTAGTTTTTTAATTGAGTAAACATTCAGGTCTTTTGAGAGATGATTCCAAGTGCATCTTAATCTTAATCCATGACACAACCGATGTAGACATCTCTCTCGGGTTTTCATTTTCAAATTTCAAAGAAATTGTTTAGGATTCTGCCATCGTTTCAGCTTCCATCAGATGGCTGTGGTCCTATGCAGCTGGAATGCTGGGTAATAATGAGCTGAGCCCCTACCTTCCTCTGACTCCACACAGCTGTTAGTGCAGGTTTTCTGAATCCCCCAACCCACTCCAGTGGCATTCTGGGAACACGCACGCACACACACATGCATGCACACACGTACACTCACTTTCACTCCCAAACATTGTCAAAGTCTTGGCAGGACACACTGTCTGATTCTCATGACATCCCCAGTTGTTTTAGCTCGTCTCACCATCTGCTCAAGGAAATATCATGTCTAGCACACGCGGAGGGAGGGGACTGGAGGAAAATGGAAAGCAGGGGGAGGGTTCAGATATGAGGTTAACTTGTTACACAATAAAGACACATCTTGGTTTAACATTATTAAGGCCTGTTTGGGTCAGATTCAACTAGGAGCAGAATTGGATTCGCTACTGCTCTGATTGGGCAATATATTATCCTCACACAGAGAGATGAGAAATTAGATCTCTCCTCTCTCTCCATTCCCCCTGTCAGGTTATTTTCACATTGTGTAAAGGAAGGATATTTGACATGCTAATTTGTGCTTTATTGGCTACACCAACGTGTTAAACACAAACACAGCTATGAATGTTAGTGACATGGTTTACCGTGTGTGTGTGTGTGTGTGTGTGTGTGTGTGAGGCTTGATGACGTTATGTCATCAGACCATAACATTACAGCTCAGCAATAACCTCACAGAGACCCTAAATCACGAGCCCTGTCAGCAGAGAGGGAGGAGGGACAAGAAGAAGGAGGGACGACAGGGTCAAGAGGATTGAATGATGTGGAGGAAACGAGAGATGAGGATGATGAAGTGGTAAAAGGAGGGAGGGTTTTGGAGTGAGAGAGAGGAAAGGGTAAAACACGGAGCTAGACGAGTAACGAGTGTGAGGATAAAGCAGGAAACGAGGAAACGAGGGAGCGCCATCAGCGCCAGGGGAAAGGTGGCAGGATGAACAGGAGAGACCTGTGGCTGGGGCATTACACTAGTGCCCAAGCTATCACTACTGTAATGGCTAAGTAGGGGGTGAGGGGAGGGGCTCTGTAGGAAGGGGTTGGAGCCAAGAGGGAGGGATGTTGGATGACATAAAATAGTCAGTCATTTATTTATTTATTTTCCTTTATTTATATGGAGAAATCAACTGAGACCAATGTGTCTTTTACAGCTGAGCCATGTATTACAAAAATCAAAACATTGTCCAAACATAACTGCTCTGTAATTCACTGTTTACATTACATTGCCCCAACATGGCTGCTCTGTAATTCACTGTTTACATTACATCGCCCCAACATGGCTGCTCTGTAATTCATTGTTTATAATACATTGTCTTAACATGGCTGCTCTGTAATTCACTGTTTACATTACATCGCCCCAACATGGCTGCTCTGTAATTCACTGTTGACATTACATCGCCCCAACAGGGCTGCTCTGTAATTCACTGTTGACATTACATCGCCCCAACAGGGCTGCTCTGTAATTCACTGTTTACATTAAATCGCCTCAACATGGCTGCTCTGTAATTCACTGTTTACATTACATCGCCCCAACATGGCTGCTCTGTAATTCACTGTTTACATCACATCGTCTCAACATGGCTGCTCTGTAATTCACTGTTTACATTACATCGTCACAACATGGCTGCTCTGCCTAAACCAATGTCTATGTATATGGAGAAATCAACTGAGACCAATGTGTCTTTTACAGCTGAGCCATGTATTACAAAAATCAAAACATTGTCCAAACATAACTGCTCTGTAATTCACTGTTTACATTACATTGCCCCAACATGGCTGCTCTGTAATTCACTGTTTACATTACATCGCCCTAACATGGCTGCTCTGTAATTCATTGTTTATAATACATTGTCTTAACATGGCTGCTCTGTAATTCACTGTTTACATTACATCGCCCCAACATGGCTGCTCTGTAATTCACTGTTGACATTACATCGCCCCAACATGGCTGATTTGTAATTCACTGTTGACATTACATCTCCCCAACAGGGCTGCTCTGTAATTCACTGTTTACATTAAATCGCCTCAACATGGCTGCTCTGTAATTCACTGTTTACATTACATCGCCCCAACATGGCTGCTCTGTAATTCACTGTTTACATCACATCGTCTCAACATGGCTGCTCTGTAATTCACTGTTTACATTACATCGTCTCAACATGGCTGCTCTGCCTAAACCAACGTCTATGTATTCCTATTGTTTACACTTACATTATCATTACAAATGACTGTAGAAGTTCATTCACCTTTAATGGTTTCATTTGCTCGGACACTGTATAATAGTTTGTAAAACAGCATTTTCATTGAGAGAAAAATGGAGCGGTAGATCTTCTGGATTAAAAATGAATGGTACTTTGTATATATAGAGTTAGTCCGCTACAGTGCCTGTCACAAGCACATTTAAAGTAGCGTTTGCAGTCGTCTAGCGTTCAAATGAAGTTTCATAACTCAGCAGTAATTTCACACAGCAATGATGATGATGTGAGCTTGAAGCAACACAGATGGTAATGCTGGGTCACTATGTGTAGGGTGTGACTCGTCGATTCAGGAAAGATCTCTCTCGAGTTAACTCAGATTAATGTAGACATTTTCGGGGTACCTTGGCCAAATGCTGTCATCACTGTCCACGGTTTCCTTTCCCAATCCCTTATGACAACGTGTGCACCCTTTTCCCCCCTTTCACATATTCATTTTGTTATTTAAAAATTCAACAGAGTACGTGATATATTTAAATGTACTTCTTACCCCCTGGAATGATACCACCGTCCTGAATTCAAATATCTCCTTTCACTTCCGTCGCTCTGTTCCACTTCTTTCCTCTTTCTGTTCCTGCCGGCCGTAACATGTACATGCCCTACCTGAGGGCCTCTGGTGAGAAAGGATAATAGAGGGGTGAACATATTGAGAATCCATTCACTATAAAGCCGGTGTTTTCTTGGTTTCCCTGTATTTTTGTGTATCTCTGTGTCATACTATCCACTTGTTCATTTAGGAGCAGTACGAAGTGGGTTCTTGGCTGAAGACATTGCCTCTCTCGCTCTCTATCTGTTGTTTGAAAGAGAAACAGTGTGGTGAGAAGTGAAGGCAAGTTCTCTAAACAATGCTGACCGGTATCCCAATACTCTAAAGACTCTTCTTTTCCTTTCTGTACATCTCCACTGAAGTAATACAGTTCCAGAAGAATTCCACTGACTTTATATTGCCCTGCATAGTGTTGAAGAAGAGTGTCTTAATGTCAGTGGGTTGACCCTCAATAAGATTGCTTTTGTAATCTGATAGCACACACGGTGCTAGAGGCATTAGTGAGAGGAACCAGAATCAATGCCATGCGTGTAATGGCCGTAAGAGTAATGTACATGCGTACGTTATAATGGAATTAAAGAGATCACATTAGGATCTTGAGTGTTTTTTTGTTGCCATCAGCTATCAATCAGTATAATTTCATTTGTATAACTGTATGAGAACAACATATGTGCTAAACGGCAACCCCAACACCAATACTGCATGGCTAGGAAGAAACCTTGAGAAGAGCAGACTACAGTAAGGAGTGAGCCCACCAGGGCCCTGCTCCAGACTTTCCCAGATGTACCAGTGTGGTCCAAAGTGTCATAGGTTGTCAGTTGACGGGTGTCAGTGCCTGATGTGTTACTGACACGGTAGAGTAAGTGTTGACAAAGCAGACCACACACAAACCCACACAAACCCAGCGAACACAAAACACGCCCTGTTCTAACGTGTCCATTGTACTACACAGACCCTAACTACGTAAGACGTCAGTTAAAGGGTGTCAGTACTGCCAGCAAAAGGTTTGATGAAGCATCTTGTTTTTGGCAGTATTGACAAACTGATTAGGTTGGTACAGCTGCTATTGATCTCACCAGGCCTGTCATCATTGTCCTTAGGCCGAATAGTGATACTGCAGCTATATACCGTGTGCCTGTAACTGGAGAATAGGGCCGTAGCTTCAGAAAACGGTTTCACGTGAGGTGAATCAGCCATTAATGTCAATAAGAGAATTTGAGTGACGGAACCTCAAGTCTAAATGCTGCTTTTGCTTCTATTTCCCTCCCTGGGGAGTTCCCAGCCTGCTGCCTCGTTCTCAGATCTTAAGCAGACTACAGGCATGCCTTGGGTGATTCATCGATGGTGTTTATAAAGGACTCCCACTCACTAGATACTCAGTGTACCCATATAGGGTGTATATTGCCTCCACTGCCCACTCTTTCGTTGTCTGTTATTGGATGATTTTTGGGACGGAAGCTATATAGCTTAGTAAGTAATGGCAGTTTGGTACCTAAAGATCTCATTGATATATTATAACATTACATACATTGTTACATTGATACATTATCCATTTGGTGGACATTCAATTGCATGGTATGATTTACATGGTATGTTGATCAGTTATACTCTTGAAGCTGGTATTTTTGTGTTCAGACACAAAATGAGCTTCTCGCCACCTAACTTTCAGTTATTAACATTTACCCAATATTTAATTTTTTTACATTTAGCCCATCAAAAATCACCGTTAATTTCCCTGTGCTGTGGGCCAATGTTGGAGTCTTAGTCAGTTTACAGTTTAATGAGATTCCAGAACCTTGACTGCTCTGTTGTTGAATGACATCCCAGTGGTGAACAAAACCTTTCTTTCACTGGCCCAGACAGAATGTCTACTGGACATGGGTTTGTTTTTTAAATGTATTGGGGCCATTCAGGGCCTAGTTGCTATGCTATAATACCTAGGTCTTTAAACCTCTCCAAAGATTCCCTTAGATATTTCACACAATTGTTGTAGTCCTGAACAGGCACAAAAAATCAAGGGCTTGATGATTAGCCGACCGGTCTTATTACATGTGCTAGCTCTGGAATAGATCAAATGCATGGAATGACTGGGGTTCCCTGAGGAGAGAGATGAATTCCTCTGGATAGTATATGAAGCTGTTCATAGGCAGTAAGTAGCTTTTGAATAAGTCATTACCTTATGCCTTTGCATTGTATTAACTACATATTTTCGTAGCAAAATTTCATAATTTTAAGACTTAATCAAGCTGTGCTGACTGCAGTAGTTTAAGTGTCTTTGTAGCTTTCTTTTTGTAGATGATTAGCAGTTGCCAGTATTCTGTATAGATAGTAATTTATCGACTGTCTATACTGTTTAAAGTTTGCTTTTGTTAATCACTTTCTGTAAAATAAATAAACAGTGAAGGGATTCATGTATGCTTCTTTTTGGTCTGGGCGGCTCTGATGTGCTGAGGGAACAAATCATCTGTGGTAGCCTACAGCTTGGGTGTTTGACAAGATGTCACTTGGAGAATGAAAATATTCTTGAATTGAAATGCTGTGACCTTTCCTTGTGTTTCCTCATTGGTTTCCAATGGTAGACCACGATAATTGAAACAAAAATGCAGCAATTTTCCGAGCATTTGTCGGGTGCACTGACGAGATTTACTTCCCAACACGTTTTTACTGGACTAGCAGGCCATTGTTAAAGACCCTGTAACCCCAAATGAGGCAGTAGGTCATGGTGGCTTACAAATCTTTAATGTGTGTGTGTGTGTGTCTATGTGGTTTATCACCATCTCTACTTGCAACCGAGATTTTACAGCTTCAAAACATGCTGTGACTGCTCTGTCAGTGTAATCTGAAGCTTGTATTAACCCAGAACAGAATGCTGAACGCCTTGGAATAGAAAGACTCCCATCAGCACTGTAGCCTCCAGGGTTGGCCCAGTCAGACAGTCAACTGTCCCAGAGAGCAGTTGTTTCTTTGTGTTCCAGTACTTCTGGCTGACTGAAGGGATTGGTTCTGGAAGAGTTGTCTCGTCTCCTGCTGAGGGTGAGAATCATGTCTGTAGAAGAGGAGGAGATTGGAAAGGAGCGAGGAGGTGAAAACTCTCAAGGGAGAAATAAGGGACAGAGAAAGGAGGCTCCAACTGGAATCAACCACAGGACCAGGGAAGACCTGGGCGGGCCTGGACCGAACCTCAGTCCAATACACCGTCCCATTCTAAAAACATCGGCAAATTATCTCCACTTTCCTTACATCAGTGAAAGCTTTCCATCTGTTCTTTGTCTCCGAATGCTTCCTATTCTCTCATGAAGTGATAATACTCTCAACCATTAGACTGTTATCATCGTAATCTTGTCTATACTAATGTATGTCTGAATTGAGTCATCGTTTCAAATGGGACCTTACCAGCTGCAGGAACGTGCTGAGGAGAAATCCTGTCAGTTAGCCTGCTCTAGTTTTACTACTTAAAATTAGCATCTGGCAAATAAGAATATGCTTGGAAGGAGCAGCGGGCCTATGAATACCTCTGCTTTTACAGTATTATAACAAGAAATGTCATGGGCATCGACTAAAATAACGAAACAAACATGTCTTCACCATCTTTCATCATAAAGTGAATTTACTTGTTTCTGTTTTAATCCATCTGTTCCTGCAGTGCCCCAGTTTGGTTTTTATAATGTAGAAAACCTTTTCTCAAATCAGCCCATCAGTCACAGACATTTGCGTGAAAAACAGAAGTTTATCTCCACTACATTCTCTCATGGATCAGCGCCAGGTTCTAATGTGATTCAAACGTGTATCACATACCCTGCCCCTGGCGCCCAGCGGTTTAAATTGTTCCCCATGGGCTCATACTTGTAGCGGTATGCTCTGTATGGGTGGTATGCAGGCCATTGAATGCTTTAAATTACCACTGCAGATATTAATGTCCATTTGGTTTGACTTACAGGGTCCACCCAGTAAAGCTGTGTTTTCCACTTTATTTCAACATGTTGTTGAATTCAATGCTTTCAAACCGACACCAACTATCAGACCACCTTGAGCCATTAAGTTTCATTCATGCCATCAGTTTTCTTTATAGATTCAAATTCAGTCTGAGGTGATTTTAGATTGGTTTTGCACTGATGTCAGCAGAGCACTGACTACCAGATCATGTGCCACCTGGGCTGTTGGTGAATGGTGTAGTACAAACACATCTAAGCCGTTCGAGTACCAAGAGTGAAATAGGAGCGTAGCATTTTTGACTGTGGTCATGACTCATGACTTCCAGTTTGGAGGTTATTTGGAAAAAGGCTGTGGCAGCTGTACTCACAAACCTGCCAAATTATTCCTTATAAGACCTCCATTATCAGCCAGATTATAATCATTTTGAGCTAAGAACACAAATTAGACAGGTCTACCTGGGACAGCCTTGAGCAGCTGCTCTGCCCCTGGATGGATGGATGAGGGAGGGTGTGGAGAAAACTGAAAGAGGGCAGAGACAGAGGCTTAGAGAAAGGAAAATATAGATTTGAGCAATACAGAGGGACATTTAAGGAGGACAAAATGAGTGGTAAGGAAGACAGAGGGACTCTGGAGATGCTAGGAGGAATAAAAGAGACATTTAGAAGACTGATATTGAGACCCCCCTCAGCACCAATGTGAAACCAAGGCATGTTAGTGTCACTGTGGATTTTCACACTGAGGTCATCTTGTATACTCTAGTGTATCGAACACTGTGTCTAGTCTCACAGTGACAATACTGGATGTTTAACAGTAGTGTTAAACAACTATATTACCACCTGTGTAGGTCAAAACAGATTGAAAGAACTGTTCACTATTTCTTGCCTGAGAGTTTTCGCGTCTGTTACTCAAGTTACATTTTTAAGCTGTATTGGCTTTAGGTTTGTCTTTGGCTTTATTTAGTGTGGCTCAACTCCATGCACACAGCATGTGTATGTATGATTGTGTATTACAATGTGCTCCCAGATTCTGTGGACATTGTCTTCCTCCCCCAAATCCAGGTCCACGCATGGAATAGACAGTATGTGCACCTTATACCCCTGGTCCTGTCTGTTGCGGGGCGTCGCTTGAGTGACCCTGGCCCGTGGCTTCACTCCAGACAGCGACCAAAGTGAATTAGGTTAAAGGTCACTGCAGCGTCCGTGGCAGTGGAGAGCTGGAGGGCCAGTGACATGGTTTGGATGGTGTTTTTGGTAGTTTTGGCCCGGGACATGTTTTAGCCAGGCTGGCGTCAGTTGGACTAAGAGAGCTGGTGTAAGCCTGACTGGGCCGGCTTGGGGTAATACAGCAAAAGCTCTGTAGGTTGACAAGAGCTTGGTCTGTTTATGCTTAAAAGCCTCATCTTTACATTGGTGTAACACATCATGGACAGTTTTGCTAAGTCGTTTTATGTTTTCGTATGCAGATACTTGAATTTGGACTGGTATGTTCCTGCTATGTTAGGAGGTTCGAGGAAATCAACTGGCTGTGCTGAGGTATTCATGTTTCAGGAGAAGTTAAGGGAGGGATAGAGAGTAATCAGAGGTGATACCTATTTTCCAGTCCCTTACCCTCTGACCAGGACAAAACTAATCAAAAGGGGGGAGAACGACAGAAAAGGTATGGTGGAGAGCTTTAATGGTGGGGCAATGGGAAGACAGAAAGAGCATATCCTCTCATTTTCTCACTGCAGCGCTGCAAAGAGATTAGTTTCACTTACATAACCCCCTACCCCCTCTTCCACTCATCTCTGCTCCCTCCCTAGTTTCCTAACTTACGCTCTTTCCCTTTATTCTCTCTTCTGGGAGAAGACCGGATTGGAGACGCTCTCATTGCAATTCTGACATCTTCTTTATTTGTTTGTTTATTCTTCCTCTTATTGGGGTGTATTAGAGATAGAGGGAGTGAGGAGGAAAAGAAGGTTGAAGTGCAGGGCTGAAGCTAAGCAGAGTGAAAGGAATTGGACGGAGCAGAAGATGAAAGACGGAGCAAGCTGGAATGGGCTGAAGAAAGGGATGAAGGGAGAGGAGGGGAGGGGCCGGAGAGATATTTATAGTTCATCCTGCTGTTGGTATTGAAGGGCAGGCCTAGCATCCATGTCAGTCCTCCTCAGCCCCCCTCTTTCCCTGTGGCGATACACACAGGCTGTCACGCAAACCTGGGAATTATGACCTCCTGTCAGAGGAAGGGTTACCCTGATGTGTGTGCCACCACTTTCCACAGTTTTCACACAAGTAAAGTCATGTCGTATTTGAAGAAAAACAAAGAATCACAATAGTGATGGAAACATGACATGTCGTTGTGGTGTTATTCATATATGGGAACTTCTAGTCTGTTCAATGAACAGAAATGGCGTCGTAGTGATGTGAACTTGGGGTTCATGGGATGCTTTGCAGGTTTTATCTGGAGCTCAGGAGATAAGACAACAGTGGTCACATTTGCAATGAAACACAGCAGTTTCTTTGACAACACCTGAAATAGAAGGTAGGTAGATATGTATTCGCTTTAAAAACATTAGTTTAAAAGATCTTTTCGTAGATTACTTGGAATATTTAAACACAATGGAAACCTGTCATCAGTTCAATGGAAATCTATTGTGCTTTTTTTGTCGAGAAAAATAACAAAAAGTAAATTTATCATACAAACATACACACACAAAACACAGAAACCGCCCCCCACCAACCACTGCAATGTGAATATATTGATTCATCCATGTGGATTGTTGTACTGACAGCTGGGATGTTCAATGTCTAGGTTCCAACTAGTTGGATTGGTCTGGTCTGGAAATGACTAACAGTTTAAAGGCAAGACTTGAATCACTAAAAAGTAGACAGGTTTACTATTCTTATTTGAATTTTCACCGGCTGTCAAACCGATTGTGGCAGAAGGTCAAAGATTTTGCTTCCAAAACTACACAATCAGTTTTTTGTCTTTCTCTCTCACTCTTTCAGTCTGGCTTTCTTTGGTAGAAACACACACGCGCACACACACACTGGTCCTATTCTGTTAGTGTACGTTTGGGCCAACCCAGAGGTTTGCTCTGATGATATCCCTTCTCTTGTTTATTGTCGTGGCTCTAGGCACAGTGACTGTCTAGAGCCAGCTGATCAGCAGGCTCAGCCAGAACTGACTATTTCAAAAACAAAATGTCGTCATGAGCAGTTCTGTGGTGTCTGACACTTATTTCTCCCTTTCCTCCCTGTCAGGCTTCTTCTGTCCACTTCTCTGTGTTTTGGTGATGAACCTGTGTTAGATCACTGTGCATCGACCGCTCCCTCTTCCATTAGAACCCACAGGAAGTACTGACCCTGGAGTACACAGCCTGCCCGACTTTACACCCTCTGCCCTTGTATGAAGCATGAGTTTAAGGTTTATTTGTCAAATGGACCGAACAACACCGCCTCATCCTGCACAGTGACATTCATGTGAAAAGGCATCCGACAACTACATAGTGAGAGTTAAAAATAAGAATATATAGGCAAAATAAAATAAAGCAACAATATACATAACACTGTACACTAGCAGCAGTTTATAAAGGAGAATACCTTGAAGCTGGCTGCAATCTGGCTGGTATTTCTGAACATTTAGATACATCATCATGTCTGTGTACTTGCAACGTATAGTGACGGTCAGAGTGAGGTAACTCACTGTGAGGTTTACTGATTCGCTACACACCTCACAAGGGGTTTGACCAATGAGGTTAGAGTCTGACAGGAGTGCAGTCGTGCTGATAATGTTTGACACTTTGCAACCAGTGGCTACAATATTAAAATGTTATAATAAACTTAACTCCAACCTTAATCACATCATATATACCTTATCTCTAACCCAAGCCCTCTTGCGTGTTAGATGTTTGTTGTGACCTGTAGGTGGGGATGATGCAGCCTAAAGCAATTTACAGGCCCAATTAGAAGAAAAGGTAATCGCTCTGGCTAAACACAGTTGCATTGTCCATGCTAAACAGGTTATGTCCAACCAAAGCATTTTACCAGCTTCGCTGGGAATTGGATCTGAGGGTTTTGCAGGACCCTGTTTGTTGTTTTCCTCAGTTCTCCATTCTGAAATAACTAACTATACACAAGGTTTAGGAAAGATTCTGTAAGGTGGAAAGAGATCCCCAATCTCTTACTGAAAACAGGGGTGACAAGAATTCCATATTTTGTCATTATTTATTCCCTTCCCGTCGTTAATGAAGTAAAATGTTTCCCACATTTTGGAAAATCAGACAGTACTGTAGCCTGACCGTATACACAAACACCACATCTCATAGGGAAACCAGCACATAGATAGAACAATATGTGGACACTGTCTCTTCACTTCCCTCTGACTCCCAATTCTCATTTCACAAATATTAATATTTGTCCTCTCTTACTCCCCTTTCTCTCTCTCCCTCTCTCCCTCTGTCCATCCCGCCCTTCCCAGGCGGTTTAGGTAACGATATGGTTCACTGTCAACACTCACAGCTCCAGTATTTGTTTCAGTCGTGTCTTGGATTAGAAGGTCAGGGCCTGTATTTCCTAAACCTCGCATTGTCGCAGGCCTCAATGTGGATCCGTTTTGCATTTGAGAGCATAATGACCTGGGAAACTGATCCCAGTTCAGCACTACAAGTGAGACCCTTTCGTGGGCCCTGATCTGAGATAACTGGATCCATGGTTTTAATGACCCCTTAATTGAAACACCGTGGTAGTCAAATCAACACAGTCTGTATGTGATCCCTCCATGACTCGCTAACAGAACTGAAGCTACATGTGTGTGCCAGTGCCCCAGACGGCGGTACTTACTGTCCGAATGTGCAGACAAGCATGTAAAACATAGACCTGCTTTACTGTACCACGCGTATCCAACATGAGCCGGCCCAGAGTGGACCACTGCATCGTCGCTGAAGGAAAACGATTTAGCATTATTTATTCATTTCATAAACAGTGTTGTGCTCAGGCTCCCTGGTTCAAGCCTAACAACATTGGGAATGTGCCTGTCCATGAAGGGCCGCTTGAAGCAGTGGAACCGTCAAGACAAAATGGCCATGGAGAGACGACATACACGTGGGCCCGGTTGGCACGTGGGTTCGACAGAGGACGGACGGATGACGCAGGTTGTCCATTCGCGAGACGTGCGCCTCGTTGCCAAGCGTGCGCGTGGATCCCCTGCAGCTCGTTGGCCCACCAGGGGGGGCTGTGTGGAACTCCAGTCAATAAGCCAGTGAATGTAAGGCTAATACAAGCAATATGATGCAATACTGAAGCTAGACGCCTTATAGCGGTTACTCGTTTTGACTTGCTATAGAAGTCAGTTTCAGTTGTGTTATTCGTTGGGGGTCCTGTGTTCCTCTGTGATTCCTGTTCAGTCGATTTGTTCCACGGTAGATCTGTGGAGAACATTCTGACAGGGGTGTCCCCATGACAACTCTAAACAGGAAGACTCTGTCCCCTGTTTTGAAGCAGAAACATTCTAATGTGAAAGGACAGATCAGGTATGTCTGACACCACAGGAATTCTCACTGAAAAGAGTATAGAATATGAGAGAGATACAAAAGAGAGAGAAAGGGGAAATGAAGTATGAGAGAGACTCTAGGTGTGACTGGAGTGTGAGGAAGGACATCTGATTTCCTAACCTCTTGTACCTTCTTACAGTATACCCTCAGATAAGAAGAAAAATGTTTCTTCTGGCTAAGTTTGCTAAAACCTGGACTGAACCAGGAAGTTAGAGAAAGACTGAGGGGGACCTTGGGGTACTGGACTTGGCTGCTGAGTGCTTCTGAGAAGAGAGGGGAAACATGTGAAGAAAGAAAACAAGATAGGAGAAGAGTAGAACGAAAACAAGATCAGCATTGATCAGTTAACATCCGACCACTCGATCAATATGGGCGAGATGAGGTCACTGTATCCAGGTTAACGTGGAAATTAGATACTTTCTCCAGGGACAACCAGGTTAAATAAAGGAGAGAAAGAAGTGAGCTGGATGAGTGAATTAAAGGAGTAAATCAATAACTACTAGGCTGTGATGTTGTATTGAAAGCCTAAGGCCTGTTAACACATTTGCAATTTATTTTCAAATAAATCTGATTCTTTAAATGTATTTATTTTCGAGGGAAGGCGTTTCTTTGGTGTTCTACGCGTGTTGTTCATTGCAGTAAACGCTCATTACTGCCTCTCAATTTCATTATACTCAGCTGAGAACGAGGAGATTGTGTGGAAGAGTTTCAAAAGCTTCTTCCATTAGGCAGAAAGGTTGACTGTGTAGCCTTGTAGTCAAGACTTTTGGAGTTGTGTTAGATTTGTCAGGATGGACTGAAGGAAGCATCGCAAGAAAGCTAGAATGTTAGAGACCCTCAATGTAACAGGGCTATGTGAATTAATTCCACTAGGGTTAATGTTGAATAACAATGGACCTCAGAATCCGCTGGCCTTAAGATATTCATAGAGTCAGTGTAACTGGGTAGATCTATCATCAGGGCAACACAAGAAAACACTTCCTCTTAACTAGAAGATAAATGAGCTTCATCACGGTCATTTGTCTTGTTTTCAATGTCCGGAGGTCACAGCTTCACCTGATCCCTCTCTGTCTCCATAGTCTCCACCTCATCTCTGTCTCCATGTTCACTGTTCTCCACGTCCTCTCTGTCTCCATGTTCACTGTTCTCCACCTCATCTCCGTCTCCCTGTTCACTGTTCTCCACTTCCTCTCTGTCTCCATGTTCACTGTTCTCCACCTCATCTCTGTCTCAATGTTCACTGTTCTCCACCTAATCTCTGTCTCCATGTTCACTGTTCTCCAGCTCATCTCTGTCTCCCTGTTCACTGTTCTCCACCTCCTCTCTGTCTCCATGTTCACTGTTCTCCAGCTCATCTCCGTCTCCCTGTTCACTGTTCTCCACCTCCTCTCTGTCTCCCTGTTCACTGTTCTCCACCTCATCTCTGTCTCCCTGTTCACTGTTCTCCACCTCATCTCTGTCTCCATGTTCACTGTTCTCCAGCTCATCTCTGTCTCCCTGTTCACTGTTCTCCAGCTCATCTCTGTCTCCATGTTCACTGTTCTCCAGCTCATCTCTGTCTCCATGTTCACTGTTCTCCAGCTCATCTCTGTCTCCCTGTTCACTGTTCTCCAGCTCATCTCTGTCTGCATGTTCACTGTTCTCCAGCTCCTCTCTGTCTCCATGTTCTCCACCTCCTTTTTGTCTCCCTGTTCACTGTTCTCCAGCTCATCTCTGTCACAATGTTCTCCACCTCCTCTCTGTCTCCATGTTCTCCACCTCCTTTTGTCTCCCTGTTCACTGTTCTCCAGCTCCTCTCTGTCACAGTGTTCTCCACCTCCTCTCTGTCTCCCTGTTCACTGTTCTCCAGCTCCTCTCTGTCTCTGTGTAGAAGTCAGACCAAGAAGTCTATTTAGCTGGATCACTGTCTGCCCCAAATCCGTCTTTGAATTCAAGTCAGAAATGGAATCTGGTAAATCATGTTTTATGTATGTTTGCTGACACAATGAAGGCGGGACACAGAGGGAAAAGTGGGCCAAGCTTCACAGCCTTCCATATTATAGCAATACAGCTGATTTCCCCTCTTAGAAAACAACAGCAGCATGGCAGCAATCAACACGGGGAGGGGGTACAGTATTCTAGAAACGCTGGGATTTTAAATAATAACTAACAAAGAGGAAAAGACACTAGATAGAAATTGCATTTGCTTGTAACAGTACTGTATGTGTCACATCTATGAAATTAAACTTTTGATTTGGATAGTTGTAGGTTGTAGCGAGACTGACTGGCTAAAGAATTTTTAACATGTCTTTCTCCCACTTACTCTTTCTCCCTCTCTCTCTTCCCCCTACTCTCTTTTCCATATCCTTTCTCTTTTTATATCTTCTTTTCCATACCTCTGCCTCATCTCTCGCTTGCTCTCTCTCCTTCTCTGCAGTAACTAATGTTCATGCTGGTTTTGGCACAGCTGTATTTTTTTGCGTGTGAGATGGGAGTTGGATGGATTGTTGCCCACTTGATGGTTTGGCTGGAGACAGAAGATTAGGCATGAGATGGAAAGAACCAAATGAGAGAAATGGAACGAGAGAGACAGGGTGCGAGAGAAAGACGGAACATGAAAAAGACATTGAACGAGAGAGACGGAACAAGAGACTGGGAGATGGAGAGATGGAAATGTAGTTGGTTCGATATCTCAGAATGTTATACATCCGTTCTGCGGCTCAACCAGAGGGAATGAGGGTGTTGGGAGGTTTTTCTCCTTAATCTGCACTGAGATAAAAACCCAGTTAAGAAATTCTACTTCGTATGCTATTTATTAAGATGGATGAAAATAAACAGTACAATTTTACAGTTTAGTAATTATGACTTCCACCTCATTGCAGTCTTAGGGTTGATGAACAGCGGTGATAACATGTTCAGTTTACTGTACTTCCTGATGATTGAATTGAAATGGAAGTGACCCCAACCCTGCATCCGCTTGTCAATTGCTGAGTCAGATGGGAAGGTCCATGAGGAGAGCACATATGCTGGCATACCCATAATCTACCAGGACAGATTGATAATCCCACATTCTAATCTGAACACAGGCAGAGGTTTATGTAAGAGATTTCTGAGAGACATGTCATCTACTGATTGGAAATCTTACAGGAAGAGAGAGAGTCTATGTGTCTGTGTGTCTGTGTGTGTGTGTGTTGCTGATTTATCTATCCATCTGGGACAAAAACGTTTCCAAACTGTGGTTATTAGATCAGAAAAACACAACTAATCGGGAACACTTGGGTAAAGTTGTGGTTTTAGGGCAAAAGTTAAAATTCCTGATTAGGTTTGGGATTAGATAATGTTTAGGGTTAAGGTTTGGCAGTATTTCTTCTGTTTAGAATTAGGTTGGGTTCAGGCATCATGATTAGGTTACTCAGGTTAGGGTTAGTTTCACTGTGATTAGCTTTGGTGTCCACATATAGATCAGTGCAGGTTCAAAATAGAGGTCAAGGCAAAGGTCATGTAGGGTGGCCTTGTTTATCATTGTAAATGAACAATGTGAAGTAATGAAAACTGTTAAGTTCTTGTATCTCATCCTTCCTGATCTACATCCATTCTCTTCCCTACCACTTTCTCCTCTGTATCTCTTCTTCCCACTCTTCTCATTCTCCTATCTACATTCCTTCTCATCTTTCCATTCTCCTATGTATTTTCTATACTTCCTTATTCGTAGCGAGATACTGGAACAATTAGGTTTAACTCCATTGCTCTAGGACCGAACAACAGGTTTTTCACCTTTCCTTGGGGATTTGATCTAACGTCTTTTGGAGTTACTGGTCAGATGCTCTAACAACGTGCCTCCTCTTGACTCCTCCATCACATGTGGTTTCCCCTTCTTACCTTGTTAGTCACCAATGTCAATAATAGCAGGAGGACAGTGGACCCCTTCTCCCCCTCCGTGTCCCTCTGGACAGGGCTTGGCCATCTGTCCAGGCCAGGATGGGAGAACAGGCTCCAGTGTCCTCGTTAATCCCCTCCTTCAGGGCTCTTCAGCGTGATTAGGATGATCTTCTGCTCCATTACCTGCAGCGTATCAATAGGACGGTGTCTGGGCAATGAGGGGGGAAGACGTTGAATGTATATATTTTGGGGTACATGACTGAACTGGGGGGATGGAAGTGGGGCATTGTTTCTTTGTTAGTCTGTGTCATCTGTTCATCGTTATAATGGGGGGTATAAAATGACCTCAACTGAACTTGCTCCTCTAAATAAGATCAGTGTACTTACATTACCATAAAGAGATTAACTTGACGAACACAACCAAGGCGTGACGCTAAAGCGTATCATCATATATCAAGGAACACAGTGAGAGTTGCTTTAGAGTAACTGAAACATGTTGGGTACCTTCATGAGTTTAGAAGATTAACTTGACAGACACAGCGCCATACGTGTTTCTTAATTGTTAGGCTGTATTAGAAAACCACTGAGTTGTTTTAAAGCAGCATAATGATCACCCTAAGCACACTTCCTGATGTCACTTTAAACAGAAAGAACGTGGCCAATAACCTCCTGTTGAAATAAAATGTAGGATATTTAAAGTGAGAGGACAAATGAGAGAGGAGAGGAAAGGAAACAGGGGAGGAGAGGGCAGATCAAGATATGAGAGAAAGATTCTGAACACAAGCCTGCCTTCTTGTCCTCTCACGTTTGGACATGGGAATATGTGTGAAAGACGCGCCCTGGACTGGCCTGCAGTCAGAACTGTAGAAGCTAGGCATTTAGCAGCTCTTATCCAATTAATTTTAGTCATGTGACTTTTTCTACATGGGTTGTCCAGGGAACCAAACCCATTGTCTCGGCATCACTGTCACATCTCCATCGGTGGCCACTCCTTCCTCTGGCCCGTCACATCCACAACATTAGACGTCTCCGGCCTGCAAAGCTGCTACTGTTTCCCGACCTTCTGCACCGAAGAATAACCTGCACACGATGACACCTCCTACGTCTTTAACCAATCAAATGTTGCTCTCCATCTGTTCCTGGCCTGACGTAACTGTCTTGTCAATCATCTTGTCAGTCAGATGATGCAGGCAGCCTCACCAAATGCACACATCCACAGAAAACGGCCGTTGTCATTCTATGGGTCTCGCGCTACATTGGATGTGTCCGCTCAGATCTCAGGTCCTTGGTCCTTAGCTTGATGTTCACTGATCTCGGCTACGGTGCCCAGCTGACAGTATGTGACCTTCAGATTGCAGACCCTCGTAGGTCAAAGGGGAAACAGCGAGCGAGGTGCCGTTCTGTGTCGGGTGACATTGGCAGCCTCACTCTATATGGGGAAGGGGTCTGTGTTGATGGGTTTCCAAATGTGTCTCGCAATGGTTGAATAGTGTGTGTGTGTGTGTGTGTGTGTGTGTGTGTGTGTGTGGGTGTGTGTGTGTGTGTGTGTGGGTGTGGGTGTGTGTGTGTGTGTATGTGTGTGTGTGCGCATCAGTTTTTCTGACTAAAATATAAAACCGGAACATTATTTCCAATCTGTGGTTGAGTTAGTGAGTTAGAAATTAGGACAATATTTTCCTGTCCCCTTTTTTTTTTTAAAAGGCATTTATTTTGCTTTAGGTGTAGGGCAAAGGTTACATTTGGGCTTAGTGTTATGCATTAGGGTTAGTGTTTACATTAGAGTAAGGGTTTACATTATGGTTAGGTTTTACATTAGGTTTACATTAGGGTTAGGGTTTACATTATGGTTACGGTTTACATTAGGGTTAGGGTTTTACATTAGGTTTACCTTAGCGTTAGGGTTTACATTAGGGTTAGGGTTAACATTAGGGTTAGGGTTTACATTAGGGTTAGGGTTTACATTAGGTTTACATTAGGGTTAGGGTTCACATTAGGGTTACGGTTTACATTAGGTTTACATTAGGGTTAGGGTTTACATTAGGGTTAGGGTTTACATTAGGTTTACATTAATGTTAGGGTTTACATTATAGTTACGGTTTACATTAGGTTTACATTAGGGTTAGGGTTTACATTGGGGTTAGGGTTAATGCTATGCATTAGAGGTTAGTGTTAGGTTTTAGGGCAAGGGGAAAGTGCTGCCTGGGACTTTTGTGATTAAAAACATAATTTGGAAAACCCAATTTGAGCTGCATGTATAATATGTTTATTCATGCTTGATGTACAAGTAGGATTACTGTCATACCACAGTAAAGCTATGAAATCCCAAGTTTGAAAGTGGGTGGTTTTAATGACATGGGGCACAAATATTACACTAGTTTTGGCTTTTTCACTCAAGAGAGACACATTTACAACTAGTGACAAAAACTCTGATGTGGACTGCATATTCGAGTTTAGGCAATAATGTTAGGTCATTGAGATTAATCTTAGGGTTAGGGTTGGCACAGTGTTTAGGGTTAAGATTAGTGAAAGGAGGAAGCACAGTGTGGGGAGGCCGGGCTCCACCATCCTGTTTTTATTTTATTGTCTCTGGTGGTTAGCTAGGTATAAAGGGGATCCAGTACCCACCATGTGGAGAAGAAGTGAGGAGGCCCAGGGGTTTGAGCATCTGATCAGTGGGCAATCAATTTAGGCGACCAATTTAGATAACTAATTAAACATGTGTTTTTGCTTCTTTGAATTGTCATGGGAATATTTAGGTAGAGGGGGTGGTTTACTTTAGTAACCAGCAGGGGGCAGTAAAGTAAAGGAGTGGCTGGTGGTCTCATGGCTAGGATATTGGGTCAATTAACTGACAGGGAACGTGTTCAAATTCCAAAGCCTACAAGAATTTTTTTCACGAAGTTACTGTGCACTCTTATCAAAGCAATTAACCCTACTTGCTTTTGTCAGCAATTACAGCAAAGAACGACTGCTAAAGTATGGGTAATGGAAATAAATTGCTTTTAACGGGTATTTGCTGTTCTGTGATTGCACTCACTCCTCGTTTTGTTTTCTCTCGCTTTAAAGACTCCAGGGTAGGGGCTGTAGTGGAGGAGAGCAGGATCAGGAAGGAGCTAGGTCCTGGGGATGAGAGGGCCCTGTTTTGTTCCTGTCTCCCCCAGAGAACCAGGAAAACACTGGGACTCACTAGCAGGTAATGCCAGGGCTTCATGTTGCATTCTCTTTCAATAGACCTGGGAATCCAGCATGTCGGTTGACCATTTTATCAATGTCTTGGAACTCCAGTGGTCCACGTTAGGTAGCATGTGATTCTCACTCTTTCTTTTTCCCTCTCTCTTGTCCATCTCCATTTCTTTCACCTATCTCTTTCTCGCTATCTATCTCTGTCTAGCTCCCTTCCCCTCTGTGTCTCTGGGAGGCCCTGGACATTGATGAATGTTCTGAGTTTATGTCAGCCGCTGGGCTGAAACTGACCCACTGTGGTCTGACACACACACACACACACACACACGCGTGCACACACACACACACACAGCTATCTAAATGTGGACACAAAATTTGATTGCCCTTCTTTTCTAATTCTAACCCTAAACCATACCTTAACCTCAACCTAACATTAACTTCACTAACCTGAAATATATTCGCCTAAACCTAAACGGTGATGACAAACCTTAATTCTAACCCCAATTGTAACTTATGCCATGAACCAGAAATTTAAGCCAGCAAATTGCCTTTTTCACATTGAGAACAGAAGAAAAGTCCCCATTCGCAGAATGTTTATGATATAGTCAGAAACACGCACACACACATTAGGAGTGTGACAGCTGAGGGACCCAGGGATTAAGGATCAGGGATCAGGGTTGGTCTTGTGTCCCTGCAGGGGAGAGGAGGGGTCGGGACGACATTACAAGAGAGTAGAAACGTGAGAGGGATCTTTTAATATGGCCCGTGAATCCGCGGATAATCATCACAGATCTCCTCAGAGCTGAAGATCCGGATCACATTCTGCCCACCTGTGTCTCTCAACTTTTATCTGATGCCCAAGTTTCTCTGCTCACCCTCACTTGACATTTCTGACTGTCAAAGGTTAATGGTAAGTCTTCAGTTTCAGCTGTGGACCATACAGTGTCGGCATGAACTCTGATGTCATCATGGTCACCTGATCCTGCCCAGCTTCCATCCTCCGGCCTCTGGAAAACCAGTGAGGTTTTATAACGAGGCCCATTACATTACTTTCTCTGATGCTTGAGAACTTTTCTCCAAGCGGAATTCATGTCTTCAAAAAAACGTGATAACATGATCTAAACTAAAAACGCTGTTGGCCAGGATGACAAGTTTCGTTTGCAAAATAAACAAAAACACAGATTAAATACATGACACCAAAGTAAGTTCTTTCAGTCCTTGCATAATGGCCCAATAAATATCATCTGCAACCATCAGTGTATCTTAGCATAGCCAACCTTTTCTGTATGGGCAATTTGTTGACACTAAATGTATTGTATGTACAACAATATATTTGACCTTTTTGAATTTTGTCCTTCACAAATGCTTTATTTACAGAGAATAAAAATAAAATAGACCAAGCTTACAAATCACTTAAAAAAATAGTAAGGTGTTGTATTGTAAATGAACTATTGTCATTCTTGAATATTCATACTATTTATACCATATTTATGATTATGATAGAGATCAATTTGACCCCAGTTTCAATTAAAAGTATATTTGCAATATAACTATCATTTCAAACCTTGAGAACAAGACACAGGTGGGCACAAACCTTGTGACACGATCACATGATGTCTCCATGCTGAGCACTAGATCCTTTTAGTTAGTGAACATCAGTGTGTCTATTTGTGATCTTTGTTTTGGGACCAACCCTGCGTGTTATTGCCATGGGAACTGTCTTAATGCCAGCACTCAGGGAGGGCTTGGGCTTTCTGTAGCTTTAACCCTGTGGCTCCAGTTTGTATGGGGATAGGGGTGTGTGGTCCACACAGCTGCTTTCCTCTGTCTTGGTTACCAGGTTTAACCTCCCCTGCTCTCCCTTCCATGTCTCCCCTCCATCTCCCTACCATCTCTCCCCAGTCCAGCTGGCCCCTTCCCTCACCGTGCTCAGGCGTCAGAACAATAGTCGACCTCTCACCATATCCCCCTCTCTCTTTCACTCTCTCCGTTTCCGTATCTCTCTTCATCCGTCACTTAATGAAGTTAATGGGCTGAGTAAACACACAATACACCTAAAGAGATACATTCTGTGTGTGTGTGTGTGTGTGTGTGTGTGTGTGTGTGTGTCTGCGTTTAATGGTGGACGCGTGTTAGGTTTTAGCTCTGTCTCGTAAATCCACTTTTAATGGGGCGTTGTGTGTCTGAGTGATTTGCAATGTGCTTCCTTGTATTGTCCTGTCTCTGTCTGTCTGTCTGTCTGTCGTTGTCTGTCTGTCTGTCTTTGTTTGTCTCTGTTTTGCTCTTCTTGTCTATCTGTCTTTCTCTGTCTGTCTTTCTCTGTTTTTGTCTTTGTCTGTCTGTTTGTTTTTGTCTCCAAACCCTAGCTCTCACATCTCCCCTCCATTCTCCATCCATCTCTCCCCTGACTCCTCTTGTTCCTCACTGATGAGGATTTTACCTGCTAAGATGGAAACTCTCGGTGACACACACACACACCAGACACACTGACCACAACTTTCCATCTTGTGTCTATTTTTGGTGCTGAGAGGTTGTTAATGCTTGCAGTAAGAATGTGCCAAGTCAAAGAGTCGAGGTTAGTTCAGTAACCTCCCACCTCACTCCCGTACTTTTAACAATACCTTCATGAGGAGCAGGAGAGGGAGGCATGTTACTTTATTGGGGGAACACTCTCTGGATAGAGAGGACAATACAGAGTGGACAATACAGAGTGGACAATACAGAGAGGATAATACAGAGTGGACAATACAGAGTGGACAATACAGAGTGGACAATACAGAGAGGACAATACAGAGTGGACAATACAGAGAGGACAATACAGAG